>JAJPUD010006717.1:0-122797 GCA_023553655.1 Myrmecobius fasciatus | reverse complement strand
ATCTCTCCTTTTATTTTTAGGATTTCAAGTTTGGTATTTGATTGGGGGTTTTTAATTTGTTCTTTCTCTAGCTTTTTTAGTTGCAAGCCCAATTCATTGATTTTCTCTTTTTCTATTTTATGCAAATAAGCATCTAGAGATATAAAATTTCCCCTTATTACCGCTTTGGCTGTATTCCACAAATTTTGGTATGTTGTCTCATTATTGTCATTCTCTTGAATGAAATTAGTAATTGTGTCTGTAATTTGCTGTTTCACCCATTCATTCTTTAGGATAAAATTATTTAGTTTCCAATTGCTTTTTGGTCTATTTTCTCCTGGCCTTATATTGCATGTGATTTTTATTCCATCATGATCTGAAAAAAAATGCATTTATTATTATTATTTCTGCCTTCCTGCATTTGATTTTGAGGTTTTTGTGTCCTAACACATGGTCAATTTTTGTATAAGTTCCATGGACTGCTGAGAAAAAAGTAAACTCCTTTCTGTCTCCATTTAATTTCCTCCAAAGATCTATCATACCTAACTTTTCTAACATTTTGTTTACCTCCTTAACTTCTTTCTTATTTATTTTGTGGTTTGATTTATCAAGTTCTGAGAGAGGGAGGTTGAGATCCCCCACTATTATAGTTTTGCTGTCTATTTCTGCTTGCATCTCTCTGAACCTGTCCTCTAGGAATTTCCATGCTATACCACTTGGTGCATATATGTTTAGTATTGATATTGCTTCATCATCTATGGTACCCTTTAGGAAGATATAATTTCCTTCTTTGTCTCTTTTAATTAAGTCTATCTTTGCTTTTACTTGGTCTGAGATCAGGATTGCTACCCCTGCTTTTTTTTTTTGTTCACCTGAAGCATAATAGATTCTGCGAGGAGCTTACTTTCTAATGCATAGAATAAAAAAATTAAATCTTAGTTATGTAATTTTGCTTCCATCTTATACAAATTTCTGGTAATTTCATTCCCTGATACTGTCATATAAGTCTACTTAATAGTTGCTTTATCTTCCTAATAGGAATCATTGGAGTTTATGTCTTCAGAATTTAAAATGTTAGAGGGGAGGTGGAAAAATTGGGATACTAATATATTGTTGGTAGAGTTGTGAACTGCTCTACCCATTTTGGAGAGCAATTTGGAGCGATGTCCAAAGGGCTATCAAACTGTGCATACTCTTTGATCTAGCAGTGCCTCTACTAGGTCTGGATCTCAAAGACATCATAAAAATGGTAAAAGAATTCACATGTGCAAAAATGTTTGGTGCAGCCCTTTTTTTGTGATGGCAAGGAACTGGAAACAGTGGATGCCCATCAGTTGTGGAATGGCTGAATAAGTTATGGTATATGAATGTAATGGTATATTATTGTTTTATAACAAACCGTCAGCAGAATGATCTCAGAGAGGCCTGGAAAGACCTACATGAATTGATGCTAAATGAAGTAAGTGGAACCAAGAGAATATTGTACATAGTTACAACCAGATTATGTGATGATCAACTCTGATGGACTTGGTTCTTTTCATCAATGAGGTGATTCAAGCCAATTCCAATAGATTTGTGATGGAGCCATCTACATCCAGAAAGAGGACCATGGGGATGGAATGTGGATCACAACATAGTATTTTCAGCTTTTTTGTTTTCTTTACTTGCTTTTTTTTCTTACTGCCTTTTATCCTTTTTGATCTAATTTCTCTTGTGCAGCATAATAAATGTGAAAATATGCTTAGAAGAACTGCATATGTTTAACCTACATTGGATTACTTGCTGTCCAAGAGTGGGGGAAAGAGAGGGAGAAAAATCTGGAACATAAGATTTTGCAAGAACGGATGTTCAAAACTATCTTTGCATGTATTTTGAAAATAAAAAGCTGTTATTAAAAATAAAAAAGGGAAAGACAATTTCATTGCTGTAAACTTTCAACACTTCCTTTCTTTCATCATCACCTATTCATTCTTCATATCCTACTCATTCTTCACACCTTGCAGTCTGGCTTCTGACCCATTATCATTAAAACCAAAAGCCTTTTTCTAGTCTTTCTTTTTAACCTCTCTGTGTTTTTAATATTGATTCTTCACCCTCATACTCTCTCTCCTTCTCCAGTTGCATGACTATGCACAATTGTAGATATCCTACTGGCTCTGACCATATATTTCATGTCTCCTTTGTTGACTTCACATCTTTCTCCAGTTCTTTAAACATGGATACCCATGGAAGTTTATCCTTTGTTATGTTCTCCCAATAGGCTCTTCTTGATGGTATACTCCAATTCTTTTTTTATTCTTGTAACATTTTTAAAATTTTCTTAAATAGTTCCCAATTATATGTACAAAATAACATTCATTATAAAATATTTAAGTTCCAAATTTTCTTCCTTCATTTTACCCCTCCCCCAATCCTTGCTTGAGGAGTCAAAAAATATGGTATTGATGATATACGTGAAGTCATGTAAATATATTTTTATTTTTGCTATGTTGTAAGAGAAAGCACATACACAAATAAAGTAAAATAAAGTATGCTTTCATTTGCATCAGTCCTCTCTTTCTCCAGATATGGAAACCATTTTTATGTGGGACTTTTGGAATTGTTTTGAATCATTGTCTTAATCAGAGTAGCTAAGTTGATCAGCATTACAATGATGTCCTGGTTCTATTCACTTCACTTTGCATCAGTTCATATTAGGTTTTTCTTAGAGCATCTTTCTCATCATTTCTTATAGCACAATAATATTCCACCACAATCATGCACCACAACTTGTTTAGACATTCTCCAATTGATGGATATTCCATCATTTTCAAATTCTATGCCACCACAAAAATGCTATCATGAATATTTTTATATAAAAAGATCCTTTCCCTTTTTCTTTGATCTCTTTGGAATACAGAATTGTCAGTAGTATTGTAGGGTTAAAGGGAATGTATAGTTTTAAAGCCCTTTGGACACAGTTTCAAATTGTTCTCCAGAATAATTGAACTAATTCACACTCCACCAAAAGTTCTCTATATATTTGAGAAATTAGATATTTATCAGAGAAACTTGCTGTAAAAATAATCTTCCCAGTTTCCTGTTTTCCTTCCAATTTTGGCTACATTAGTTTTGTTTCTGAAATAATTTTTTTAATTTCATGTAATCAAAATTATCCATTTTATGAACTATGATCCTCTTTATCTCTTTATTAAAGGATCTGACAAGTATATTTTTCATGCTCCCTTAATCTATTTATAATACCTCCTTTTATGTCTACATCATTTATTCATTTTGACCTTATCTTGGGTGATAGGATAAAATGTTATTTATGCCTAGTTTCTTCTATTCTTTCCAGTTTTCTTATCAATTTTTGTCAAGTATATAAGCTCTTCCTTGCATGTTTCTTTTACCTGACATAATACTCACTACTCTTTTTTCTTCATGTCTTTTCCTCCCAAGGTATCCTTCTTTCTCAACCATTAATTTTTTTTATATCTTCCCAACATAATACACTCATTTCTGCAGTGTATAGAATAAATCCTACTGTTTTAATAAATGATAAATCTCTTAAAATGTAGCTTTTATACAGTGGAGAGGAAATGGTATTGGTGGGGCCAGCATATCAAAGAGGGAAAATATACACGTGTATAAAACTACAAACATGCAATTGATAATAGAAATTTATCTTACTCGACAGGGAAATGGGAGGGTAAGGTGACTATTGGGGAAAATATCCAAATAATCAATGAGGAAAAAATTTGAAAGAAGGGACCCTAGCAGTACCAGACTTCAAACATTTTACAAATCAGTACTCATGAAAAAAGTCTGGTACTAGCTAAAAAATAGAGTGGTGAATTAGTGGGATGATTTAGGTACACAATACACAGCAATAAATTACCATGGCAATCTAATGTTTGATAAAATCCAAAATTCAAACTTTGGGGGTAAAAACTCACCATTTGACAAAAATTGTTCTATGCTGCTCACCTTTTTTACTTTATTCTTTTATCTCCCTTTTATCCCTCTCCACCACGCCCAAGCAGGATATAATTAAGAAAGGTTATATTTATGTATACATATGTAGATAGATTCATACATAAATACACATCCTTTCACATATCTTTTGTATCCCTTTGCTTTAATTCTACTCCTAACTTGCCTTGCTATTATTTAATCTCCCCTCACCCATAAGCCCCTCCTTTGTCTTCTTCCCACGACCTTCTTGGTCTTGGTGCTATACCCTTCATGGTATATATGTAGTGTTGCCTATTTAACCCATTCCCAGTGTGAATAGTTTTCAGAACTACAAGCCCTCCCCCCTCCTCTAATACCTCTAAGTCTATTCTTCCTCTGCACCTCATTTGTATAATGTGATTACTGTTTTTACCTTAACTCTGTCCTTATTGTTTGAGCTGCCCTATTGTTGATGTCAATCCTAAATATATGGTATTCATTTCCCGTGTAAAAAAACATAAACAATTTGTCCATGTTGAGTTCCTTGAAATTGATCTTTGATATTGGTTCTTATATGTTAAATTTTCTATTAAGTTCACTTTGGTTGATAAAAAGTCCTGAAAATCTGCAAGTTTGTTGAATGTCCTTTTTTTTTTTTTTTCTCATTCAATATTATAGATAGTTTTGCTGTATTAGATATGTTGGCCTAGTTCTTTTGATTGTTGGTAGATATGATTCCAGGACTTAAAGTCTTTTATTATGGCTGCTAATAAATTCTGTACAATTCTAATTGTAGCTCTAGCATATTTGAATTGTTTTTTTTTCTTATTTATAGCAAAATTTTCTCTTTGACCTGGTTTCAAAATTTGGTAACAATGTTCCCATGTGTTTTCCACAAAGAATCTCATTGAGGTGGTGATCAGTGGATTTTTTCTATTTATACTTTCCCCTTATATTCTATCACTCCAGGACAATTTTCTTGAATTAATTCTTGCATTGTTATGTCAAGGTCTTTTTTTTTGGTCACAACATTCAAGAAGTTCAATTATTCTTATATTTTCTCTTCTTGATCTGTTCTCCAGATCTGTCATTTTTCTTATATTTCATATTCTGCTTTTTTTTCATTTTTTATAATATGCTTTGTTATTTCTTGGTCTCTCATAGCTTCACTGGCTTTACCTTACCCAATTCTAATTTTCAGAAATATTTTCATCTTTGAGACTGTTTCTCCTTTTCTAGTCTGTTAATTTTTTTTTTTCATAATGTTCTTGTTTTTCTTGGGTGGTTTTTATTTTTTCTTTAGTTTTTCCTCAGTATCTCTCATTTGAGTTTTAAATTCTTTTTTTATTTCTATAAATTCTTTCTGGGCAGGGTGTCATTTTGCATTACTCTTTTTTATTAAAGCTTTTTATTTGCAAAACATATGTATGGGTAATTTTTCAACATTGACCTTTGCAAAGCTTTCCCTTGAAAATTTCCCCCCCCCCTAATCCCCACCCATCCCCTAGATGGCAGGAAGTCTACTACCTGTTAATTATGTTAAAATAATGTGTGTATATATATTTTTACAGTTATCTTGCTGTGCAAGAAAAGTCAGATCTACAAGAAAAAAAAATCTGAGAAGGGAAACATAATGCAAGCAAACATCAATAGAGAGCATGAAAATGTCATGTTGTATTCCACATTTCATATCTCTCTCCCTGGGTGTATATGGCTTTCTTCACTGAACAATTGGAACTGGTTTGAAACATTTCATTGTTGAAGACAACCATGTACATCAGAATTGATCATCATATAGTCTTGTTGTTGCCATGTACAATGATCTCCTGGTTCTGCTGATTCCACTCAGCATTAGTTAATGGGTCTCTCCAGGCCTCTCTGAAATCATCCTGCTGGTCGTTTCTTATAGAACAATAATATTCCATAACATTCATATACCATAATTATTCAGCCATTCTCCAATTGATGGACATCCATTCAGTTTCCAGTTTCTAGACGCTACAAAAAGGGATGCCACAAACATTCTTGCACATGTAGGTCCCTTTCCTTCCTTTAAGATCTCTTTGGGATATAAGCCCAATAGAAACACTGCTGGGTCAAAGGGTATGCACAGTTTGATAGCTTTCTGAGCATAGTTCCAAATTGCTCTCCAGACTGGTTGGATCCGTTCACAGTTCCATCAACCATGTATCAGTGTCCCAGTTTTCCCACATCCCATCCAACATTCATCATTATCTTTTCCTGTCATTTTAGCCAATCTGACAGGTGTGTAGTGGTATCTCAGAATTGTCTTAATTTGCATTTCTCTGATCAATAGTGATTTGGAGCACCTTTTCATATGATTAAAATAGTTTTAATTTTGTCATCTAAAAATTGTCTGTTCGTATCCTTTGACCATTTATCGATTGGAGAGTGGCTTGAATTCTTATAAATATGAGACAATTCTCTACATATTTCAGAAACGAGGCCTTTATCAGAACCCTTATGTAAAGATGATTTCCCAATTTATTGCTTCCCTCCTAATCTTGTCTGCATTAGTTTTGTTTGTACAATTTTTTTTAACTTAATATAGTCAAATTATCTATCTGGTGTTCAATTAAGAGTTTCAGTTCTTCTTTGGACACAAATTTATTCCTTCTACCCAGGTCTGAGAGATAAATGTTCCTCTAATTTGCTTATAATATCACTCTCTATAGCTAAATCATGAACCCATTTAAATCTTATCTTGGTATGTGGTGTTAGGTGTAGGTCAGGTAGAAGCTTTTTTTACTTCAATGTCTTCCTCCAAAGATTAACCCTGGTCTTCCCTGTTCCCATAGTATGTTTTTATGGTGGGGTTCTTTCCTCTTTGCCAATTCATTTTTTTAAAAAATAAAAGGTATTAGTGTAAGTACCTCTACCAGAAGCCCCAAACCAAGAGTTCCATCCTCCAGCAAATGCCCACAGCCAGCAGTGTCATTACCCTGCTGCTTCTGCACTAATGGGTGTATAGGTTCCTTCTCATCCAGGGTCTTGTCTCTGCAACACAACTGGGTTTACCATTCCTAATCTGTCAAAGTTCCCTCAGTTTTCCCAGACTCAGATCTTGACCCAAATCCAGTCAGTTTTACCCTAACAAGTTTCCTCCCTGCCTTTTCTCTACAGTTGCAGCCATTCTGGTTCTATTTCTCTCCTCTGCTATCCCATCACCACATTGTTCAACAGATAGTGACTCTAATGCACTACAACTATATTTCTACTAAAGAACATTCAGTAACTCCCCTTTTTGTACAGAATAGAAGATAAACTCCTATACCTGCCATTTAAGACTTATCATAATCTGACTCCTGTCTTCCTAGCCCTATCTCATACTTCTCTTCCCTCATACTTATATTCTGTTTCAGCTCAAACTAAACTACTTTCTTCCCATTTTTATCCTATCTTCTTCCATCTCTGACTTGAATCAGAATGAACCCCCCTCCTCTCATTTCTTATCTATAGAAATTCTGTCTTTCTTCAAGAACCTAATCAGATGAACCTTATGAAGCTTTCCTGGACTCCTCCAGATGAAAAATGAGCCCTCTCTACTCATATTTCCAGCTGCACTTATTCTAGACTTTTTTGAATTTATCATATTCTTCCTTCTGTCATGGCTTTTTGTTTACCTATTTTTTTCCCCTATCAAAGTACAAGTCCACTGAAGCTAGGTCTGTCACACCTGTCTTTGTAGCCTATGTGCCCAACACAGTGTTTTGTACAAAGAGCAGGAATTTAGTAAAGATTTTTTAAAATTGACTTAAATTGAAATTATTACCAAAATATGACAAATTTTTACCAGGGGACACAAAATTCTTACTACTAAATGCCTTTACTTCTCCTAATCTATGTGCATGTGTATGTTTATGTATATATATATGCACATATATATATACACATACATATATTTTACACACATACTATATATACATATGAGTCCATTTCCTCTTCTTTCTACTCCTATTCCCTGAGGGCAGCTGAGGGCATGATAGATAGAACATTTAACCTATACTCAGAAATATTTGAGTTTGTATCCTTCCTCAAATACTAGGCAACTCTATATAATCTTTCTCAGACTTGGGTAGCTCATCTGTAAAATGTAGATGATAACATCTACCTCATAGGATTGTTGTGAAGATCTAATGAGATAATATGTGTAAAGTGATTTAAAAATTTTAAAATACTACATATATGTTAGGTGTTATTATTATCCTCCTTCTCCCAGTCACTATTTCCCTCTTTCTTTAAACCTTTAAGATTCCTGGAGCTACTAAACTCTGGCTACATAGAGAAATAAGCCTAATCTATTGAAAGATTTGGGTTTAAAACTTTAATCTACATGTTGATGGCAGAGTCTCTGGAAATCCTGGGTAGCCCTTCCCAAAAGCCCTGAACTGAATTTTAGATGAGGTTTAGACTCAAAGCTTCTATGAATCTCTAGGACCAAGGAGAGTTCTGGGGCTTCCCCCAATTTTTTTTTTAATTAACTCCAGCTGTCCCTACTTTTGTTGTCACAATTAAAACAAACAATCTCCAGCAATTCTTTTTTTAAATTTATTTTTATTTTTTGCTTTTTGCTGAGGCAATTGGGATTAATTGACTTGCCCAGGGTCACACAGCTATGGAATGTTAAGTGTCTGAGACTAGATTTGAACTCAGGTCCTCATGACTTCAGGGCTGGTGCTCTATCCTCTGTGTCACCTAGGTGCCCCGGCACTCCAGCAATTCTTAACCAATGAAGCAGAACAAAGAAAAATCAGAAGTCTCCCGGGGTCTGATGGGCCTTTCTGTTCAATACTTCTGAACTAACTTACTTTCTAAATTAGACCAGGAATCTTAATAAAAAGAAGGTAGAAACCATGCGAACTCTACCTTAATAGATGCTAAATATCTTTTCAAGTTAAAGTAAGAGGCCACAGCAAATCTTTAAAAAGTAAATTGCATGAATCAATGCATAAATGAAGGGGGGAAAGCCCCACTACCCTAAAATATTTTTTTCAGAAACAATTAAGAGCTCGAAAAGTATTCCAATATATGTAAGCTAGTTATACTCCAATTCTAAATAATATTGATGAAAAACAATATTTCACAGAGCATAGACATTTAACCAACATTAGGTATACTATTTATTCCCAGAGCGTGAGGTGATTCATCTTGCAGTTGCCAAGGGAACATCTTTTATTTATTTCAAGTATTATCCTTAGAACAGAAATGCTAGTATAGAAGAGATAACTGCAGGGTGGGAAAAATAAGGTAAGAGTGTGTGTGCATGTGTGCTTGTATATCTTTGAGCAGAGATTAAGGAAAAGTGATACTTTCTCAACTCAAGGGCCAAAGACAGATACATAAAACCAAGTTTTATTTATATCAAGCCCCTGAAGTACAATTATCAACAAATACAATGTATCCCCCCCATCCCTGCTTGTTGAAATCTTATCCGTCCCTCAAGGCCCAGATCAAATGCTACCTCCTCCCTAAAGCTGTCTCTTTTCCCCACTACTCTAACCTAATTAGAAGCAGTATTTTCCTTCCCAAAATTTTCATGTGGTGGGTACCCTTGAATCATTATCTGTTCTCTATTTAGTTATGCATTTTACAAGAAGATTATGAATTTTTTGGGGGTAGAGATTATGTTATTCATTTTTATAATGCCTGGATCAAGACTGGGGATGGGGATGGAGGTGGGAGGAGTGGGATAGAGAAATGGAAGTGTTGAGGTTGGGAAGGGGGCCCCAAAAGTTTGAGGTCACAGGCTGGGTGTAGTGAGGTATCTCAAAATAATTTGCAGGCTTGAACCCATTCCAAGTCAAGGGGTAAAGTTTATTGTAATTGTAACACTTTACAAGCAGGCTGAATTTCAAAAGAAATTAGCAAAGTTCTAAGAGAGAGGAGACTCCTTTATCCATCTCCCCTTTCTATCATTGACATGCTAATTCTGTGGCCCAGGGGTGTGATCTCCAGAATTTGGTTATCACTGACCAACAGATTATCTATCTGACAGTCTGCAATGAACTGAGTAGTGGTCTATTCACTATTGTCTCAGAAGTTTGATCTGTGGGACAATCTTGAGGTCAGAAGCTATCTGACAGATTGTCAAAACAATAGCATTCCTAGATTGAATGTGGGGGGACAAAGCCTGAGGACTTTGAAATCAGATTGCCAGAACAGAAGCCCTCCAAAATCACCTTGATATTTCCTTAGAAGCTACACTCCTTCAGAAGGAAATATCATTAACATAGTCCCCATAGTCCCTAGTCATCCAAGTTCACAACCTTAGTGTCATTTTCAGTTCCTTACTGACACTCACTCCACATTGTCAAATGTTATTTCAACTTTCACAACATCTCTCAGATATGTCCCCTTCTCTCCACTCTCAACAACACTGCTCAGTGAGTTCCAGGAGTTCCCTATAAACTCCAAGATCACACACAAACTCCTAATTAACAATTACTATTGATTGCAGCTGCTCATAATTAGCAATTAAAACTTTTCGTTGTCTGGCCCCTTCTAACATTTTCAGTTTTCTTTTATCTTTCATTTTCCTCTCTACACTCTACTTACACGGGAAATGATTTGCCTCCTCACATACGTCTCTTAGTTTCCATGACTTCTTTCATGTTCAGATCAAATTGCACCTTCCCGGCACCAACTTCTCAGCTAATAATGGCTTCTTCTCTAGCACTAGCTTTCTTCTGTTTTCTTTCTCTCTCTGTTTCTCTTCCTCTCCATGTGTGTCTGTCTATCTGTCTCTCAATCTATCATTATTTACATGTTGTCTCTCCCATTAGAGTATAAGTTCTTTGAAGGAAAGGACTTATTTTGACCATTTCCATATCTCCAACACTTAGTACAGTTCCTGGTACATTGTTATTGCTGTTTGTCCTTGATTCTCAAAGAGGCCCAATTCCTCAGGGAGATGATGCCATGACATGCAAGTGAATTGGGTTTAAGTGAGGGAAGCTATGCAAGATCACCTGCCTCATTTTCCCTTCCAGAACCTCTGGGTCCAGTGGCCAAATATAAAATGAAGATGACTGGAGTTGGCCTTGGATGCAATGGGAGACTAAGCCTTTTCAAGTTAAGGTCTTTACTAGGTCTCAGTTTTGACTGAGGCAACCAACCATTCAGTGGTTTAAGGCTAAGTAAAAAAAAATAAGACAGAGAATGGCTTCTTTTACCAAGACAAGAAAAAGAAAATTGATAAAGAAATGAATGTGAGAGGGGAAGACCCTTGGGGTTTCTGACCAAAACACAAATGATTGCTATTTACATTAAATCTGAGTCAAACAGAACCCAAACAATGACCAGTTGGAACTTGGACTGGGACCTATTGTTGGCCAATTAATGAGAATGGAATCATCTTGGGGGGTTTACTGGCTAGATTTCTTTCTGGCACACAGTAGGCACTTTACAAATAGGAGATGATTCATTAACAAAGTTGTTGAAATGCTGTATAAACTTCAAAAGTGCTATAAGAGGGGTAGTGGCTCAGGAGTCAGGAGTACCAGAAGTCAAATCCAGCCTCTTAATAGGACTTTTGAAGTTTACACAATAGGTCCCAGGCCAAGCCCCAACTAGTCCCCTCCCCTCCTTCTCCTTTTCCTTTCCCTCTCCCCCTCCTGTCCTTCTTTCTCCTCTCCCTCTCTCCCCCACACATACACATACAGGGATACATACACAGGAATGTGTATATACTACTCTAAGAATGGAAACTTTCTTCTCCTAGCTGTATAAGTTACCTTTCTATGAACCTTCTTTTAAAATGATGTTGTGCCATAGTTCCCCTGTCTCAGTTTCCCTTAATTGTTCTGCCTCGGTAGCAACCCTCCCCCGCTTCTGACCATTCAAAGATAATTGTGCTACAGAGTAATGGCTACTGGCATTCCAAAGAGTCATAAAACCTCCAGATGGCCTATCTCAAATATCTAGACATACCCTTTATCTTTTGGCTTCAGACTCAATGACTCCTAGCTTCTTCCCAAACTTATCAGAATTTATGATCCTTCCTCATACCCCCAACCTGTCAGAACTGAATTTATAATCCTTTCCTGGAACTCCAATTCCCACCCCATTCTCTACCCCTCCTTCTGCCTCTTGAGCTTCTGTTTCCCTGAGTGCCGGAGCCCTATAAGAATCACTGGAGCAAACTTACTAATTGCTAGATACTTTGAGATCCAGATGGCTGGCTAATAGCTGCCAGTCTAACTCTCTGGGACTGGGTGCTTTGAGACAGGAGTCCCATTCAGTCCCACCCATAGCTATGGATTCTCAATTCTCCATTACCCTCAATAAAATATTAAATAATCTCCAATCTGTAATACTGCCTCAGTTTTCCCCAGAGTATTACAATACAAGTGCCCTTAGAAATGGTTATTCTTCATTATTAGCAATCGTACCACAAGGATAATTAATTTATTGAATTATTGTTTAGAGAATAAAATTACAGAATTTTAGAGAGAAGAGATTTTGACCATCATTCACCACAACACCTCCATTATTCTGGTCAGGAATCTGAAGAACTGGGAAGCAGTAATTTGCCAGTCCAAAGATTGTTAGAGGTACTCTAGTATTCCCATATATACTTCACTTTGTGAAGCTCCACTTTGTCAAAACACTAAGCAAATGGATTGGGATATTGCTTGGAACAATGATAGGGATGATCACAGATATTGAAAGAGGTAGTATAAAAGACAGTGACACCCCCCCCCCCAATAGTAGAGGATACCAGTAGAGTAAGAGGAAAGTGGTACAAAGTAGGGGGGAGGGGAAAAAAGATGAATTTCCCTTACATCACTATTTTACCCATGGTTTGCTCTAGTTAAGGCTATTTTTTACATTAAAAATAATCAAATTCGCATGGGCTTTGTGTCCCCATAAAATTGTGTTTGTTTGTTTGCTTTGGCTAGAAGCAAATCTGGGGGAAATGAGAATGGCATGAAAAATAGCAGGCTCTTACAAAAGTGACAGAATACAATTTCTTCATCTTCCTTTTTCTTTTGAATCCTACAAGATAGATAGTCCTCCTCTGCCCTTAAAATCAAATTTTTTTTCTTAAAAATTTGTATAACACTTAATGGTTTGTAAAAACCCTTTACAAAAATTCTCATTCTCAGAACAACACTGATGTGGGTGATATTATTATCTCCATTTTACCAAGGGAGAAACTGAAGCAGGCAGAGGTTAAATGAAAAAGCAAAATTTTTTAAGAAAACTAATGTAGACTTATTCTTTTCCTCTGTCAAGAAGAAGCTCATCTGGCTATTATCAGGTCTAACCAATTCCTAAACTATCCTGTTTATATAGAGTGGTTTGTAAGATTGGAACTCTTTATCAACCTCCATTGTCCATCCTTCAGACTCTGGATATCTTTAAACAACATCTGAGACATTGAGTAGCATATCATGAGACAGATTTGGGACCTGTTCTGACAGGTATCCCATCTGGCTCCTCCTTGACCTCTCCCTCTGAGTTACCAAATTCTTCCCCCCAAAGCTATATTTTTTCTATAAAGGTTTGTTCATGATGAAAATCTTTGCTAAGTCCTTTCCAGGACTAAGCCCAATATGATTTCTCTCTGTGTGTATCTCTATATATCTCTCTGTCTATCTTTCTGTCTCTCTGTCTTTTTGTCTCTCTCTGTCTTTTTGTCTCTCTCTTTGTGCCTTCCTCATGGCATATTCCTTTAATGGTTTTTCCAAATTCCTTTCCTTAGTAACCCTATTGCTCTCTCAACTCTATTTCACATTTGCCACTCCTGGTGCCTATTTTATATCTCATTCTGTATGTAACCTTTTCTCCTAAATGAATATACCTTTTGGCAAAGAGAATGGCCATTGTGAATTTGTCACTTGTTTATTTTTAACGGAATTGTTATCCTGATCTCATCAAAAGCGACTAGAAGTTCTTGTTAGAGAAAGCGGTCTTTTTTTTTTTTGTTTTTTTGACAAAGGAATCTTTCAATTCAGTTTCTTAGATCACTCCAGGGAGTCTACCCCACCCAAGAAAGAAAATTATCTTTTTTGAAAGCAGGCATTCCAATACAAGTTGTCTGCACAATGTTTCATTATATATCTGTGAGAGGAGGGCAGGAAGAAGTAGAAATCCCACATCCACACTGGCTTTTATGTGGTCCTGAACTTATTTTCAGCTAGAGACTTAAATGGAACAGAGTTAGTTTGCCAGGACTGGTAAACAAGATTTTTCTTTTTCTTTGCTTGAGTTATATGGAATAATTTTCCTTATTGGCACCCCTTCATTTAACAAGTCTGATGATTTCTCAAGAATTGGCATTCCTCAAACTTTGGGTCATCAAATATCCTAAATACTTCACAAAGTAATAGAATATCAGGGTATTTAGGGACTTGAGGAACTCACCTTTCTCCTCCTCCCCTGTACTATATAACAAAGAAACACAGATAAAACAAATCAGCATATCAGCCATGTCTGGCACTATATGTCTCATTCAGTACCTTTCTGTCAATAGGAAGTAGGCATGTTTTACTGTCCGACCCCTAAAATCATTCATGACTGATCATTTTACTGATCAGAGTTCTTTGTCTTCCAAATTTGTTTTCATTTATATTACTGTAGTTACTATATAAGTTAAATTATTAGAATCACACAATTTTTAGATTTGTGTGGGATCTCAATGGTAATCTAGCCCAACCTCCACCTAAAAAGGACCCCCACTATAACATAACAAAAAGGCACTCTGGTTAAAGACCTTTCCTGAGGGGGAAACCATCAATCCCAGGCATAATCCAGTTCACTTTTTTGGAAAATTCTGGTTATTATGATTTTTTTCTCAACTTCAAATCCTAATTTTCATTTTTTGTAGCTTCTACCCATTGTGCCTTCCTTCTCAGACCAAGTAAGGAAAGAAGACTCTCCCTTTCATAGTTTTAAGATACCCTGGTTGATTTTTATCCTTTGTTCTCAAAGAAGACCAAAATGGCAACACTATATTGGAGAGCTCAGAAGGCTAAACACAAATAGTCCAAATGAACAAATAGTTGTATTTGGAGTGGAGATTTCTCTAAATTTGCACATCTTAATTGCTACTACAATTCTTCTTTGCTCATAGAAGAACAGAGCCTTCTTTGATGTAGGCCCATTATGCTGAACCACTGTCTCCAATGTCTCATACTCAATTCCAAAGTTCTTCAAAGAGATCTTGAGAATGTCCTTGTTATCATTCTTCTGATCACTGATGAGGTTCTGGATGACTAGATGGGGTTGGCAGAGAAACCCTCCACCTCTTTCCTTTGGAGTTTCCCAAATTCTGAACTAGTTCTGGTAATTTGTGTTTATATATCCCCAGAAAGTATACTGCTAAGGTAAGTGAACTTATTCACAGTATTCAAAATTTCTCCCATTTGTTGTAACCAATGGTTCCATGTATGGATGATGTGGTACTGGCTAGTGGAGAAGCTGTGTATTCTTGGTGTCAATTGTTAAGCCAAAATTAGCACAAGCAACAGAGAATGAATCCATATTTTGTTGTACCTCAGCTTCAGAGGCTACCCTGAGTGTACAATCATCTGCTAGCAAAAAATCATGTACTAATTCTCCTTCCACTTTAGTCTTGGCTGGTAGCCTTTTCAAGCTAAATAATTTGCCATCAGTAATGCCATTTTTGTCCTCATTGAGAACTTCTGACAATATTGCTGAAAACATGCTAAAAAGGAAAGGAGTGCTTGTATACCTTATTTCACTCCATTGGTGACAGGGAAAGTAGGAAAGCATCATCCATCATTCAAAGCCTATGCAAACAAAGGGTTGTGAAATTGAAATACAATATTGATGAGCTGTCTAGACAACCAAAATTTGATATTATTTTCTACCAGCCCTCATGATTGACAGTAACAAAGGCTTTAGACTGATGAGCATTGTATACAGACTTCTGTTCTACGCTTGACATTTCTCTTGGAGTTGTTGGGCAGCAAACACGTCATTGACTGCTACTCAGCCCTTTCTGAAGCCACACTGACTCTCATATAGATACCATCTTCCAGGAGAAGGATCAGACTATTAAGAAGGACTCTAGCAAGAATCTTAACACCTCTATAATCACTTCCCAAGACCTTCCTTATCTCTAATCCCTTCAGCTACTTCTCATAAAATATGGACTGACAGCCTTTGCTATACTGTTTGTATCCTCTAGATATTACAATTTATCAATTTCCTTCTTAATTGTGATACACAGAACAGAATATAATTTTTCACATAAATTCTAATGAGGGCAGAATACCATGGCACTATCACTTTTGTATTTCTGAAAGCTATACTTCCTCTTAATGTGACCCAAGAACATTTTTCCTTTTTGGTTGCCACATCACAGTGCTGACTCTTATTGACTGACAATCTACTAAAACCCTTAGATTTGTTTACAAATATATTGAAGAAATAATGGCCTTATATATAGGAAGACTCAAATCCTACCTGGGCAAATTACTTAACCTCTCTCAGCTGCTATTTCCTCATCTGTAAAATAGGGATAATAATAGCACCTGCCCCATGGATTATTGTCAAGGTTATATGAAGTAACATTTACAAAGCTCATTATAAAGTTTATAGTATATTATAAAGCTAGTAATTATTATTTCAGAAAATCTCCTGTCTAACCACACATGTCTCCCATCCAATTCTTGTGAATTTGTGGGGTTTTTTTTAAAATTCATGTAAGACTTTGCATTTGTCCCTAGTGGATTTTCATTTTACTGAATTTAGCCCAATGCAGTTGCCTGTCAATATCTTTTTGTTTCACCCTGTCATGTAGTGTTACCTGTCCTTCTCAGCTCTGTGTCATCTGCAAATTTGGTAAAACTATCATCTATGCCTCTATCCAAGTTTTGGTTAAAATTCTAAATGCCACAGGTTCAAGTATAGATCCTTAGGGTAGTCTGCTGGAGATCATACTGAGCCATTAACAATTACAATGTAAGTTTAATTATTCAATCAGTTTCAAATGCAACAAATTGTGTTATCCTCTAGTTCATAACTCTATCTTTTCCAAGGGTATGGCATGATATATTTTATCAAATACCTTGCTAAAATCTACAACATTTTCTGGTCTACTTATTCTGGTAACATTGTGGGGAAAAAGGAGACAAGGTTAGTCTGACATGCTTATTGTTGATGAAGTTATTTTAGCTCTTTATAATCACCACTTCCTTTTCCAAAGTTCATTAGTCATATCTTTAAGAATACAATCTAGAACTTTCATAGGAACTAAAATCAATCTCACTGGCCTATATTTTAATCAGTCTATTTTCTTCCCTTACTTCTCTCCTTTAACAAACCAACCAACTCTAAAAGAGATGGGAAGGAGCCAGGCAAGCTGAACACCCTACCACCACTACTACAACTGGCAATTAGTGTAGTGAATAGAGGATTGGATCTGGAAGCAGAAAGATCTGAGTTCAAATGCAGCCTTAGACACTTAGCTGTGAGATGCTGGACATTTCCCCTCTGCCTGCTTACGTTTTCCTCATCTGTAAAATGAGGATAATAATAGAACCTATTTCTCAGGCTTTCTGTGAGAACAACTGAGATAATATTTGTAAATAACTTTACAAACTTCAAAATACTATATGTTATTACTATTATTATTATATTATTATTTTTACCTCCTCTCTGACTCTAATGAAGATAGCCTTAATCCAAGAGCATTGAGAATAGCAATATATTAAATTCCGAGAGTGAAACCAAGATGGCAGAGTGAAGCCAGGAAGCTGCTCAAGCTCTCCCAATCTCCCTCAAAAACCACATGAAACCAAGTCTCTGAACAGAGTCTGATGGAGTGAAACCACTCTTCAGTTAAAGAGAAATTGGAAAAACTTCAAGAAAGATAATTCTTCCTGGAGTGAAAAGGGTATTCAGCCTACCTCAGATAAACTCTGGAAAAGCTGGTGAGAAGGTCTTAATTACAGCAAATCAGCAACTGAAACTTTGGTCCTGGTTCAGTAGAGAAGCAGAACAATGGGGCATTCTCCAGTTCCAGCTCAAAAGGCAAACTCTGGGAAACCAGACTATTTCCTGAAAAGAGCAGGCAAAGCTCCCCCCTGCAAACATAAAGGGCTTCTGTACCCAAAGCCAAGGCTCAGAGCTGCACAGGAAGCTTAGGACAGTACCCCCTTTACACCAGGAACAGAGCTTGACAATAAAAGTTAAAAAAGAGAAAATACCAAAAGAAAATGAAAGAAAATGAGCAAGAAATAGAAAAGAACCTTGAGCATAGAAAGCTACTGTGGTGACAGGGAAAACCAATACACCAACTCAGATGAGGACAAAATGTCCATAGAGGAAATCTCAAAGAATGATATGAATTGGTCTCAAGCTCAAAGAGATTTCTTGGAAGTGTTCATAAAAGATTTTAAAAGGCAAATAAGAGATGTAGAAGAAAAAAATGAGAAAATAAATGAGAGGTATGCATGAGACCACAGCTTGTAAAATGAAGGGGAAAAATTGACTGAAGAAAATAACTCCTTAAAAAGTAGAATTATCCAAATGGAAAAAGAGATACAAAAGCTAACTGAAGAAAATCACACATTAAAAATTAGAACAAAACAGAATAAAGTTAATGACTCTGTGAAATTGCAAGAATCAGTCAAACACATTAAAAAGAATGAAAAAATGTGAAATACCTTATTGAGAAAACAGCCTACCTAGAAAATAGATCCAGAAGAGACAATTTAAAAAATTATTGGCCTACCTGAAGGTCATGACCAAAAAAAAAGATTCTAGATAGCATTCTCCAAGAGATCATTAAGGAAAATTGTCCTGATATTCAAGAAACATAAGGGGAAATACTCATTGAAAGAATCCATCAAACACCTTCAGTAAGAGATCCCACAAAGAAAACCCCAAGGAACATTGTTGTGAAACTCCAGAACTACAATCTCAAGGTAAAATAGACTGCAAACTGCCAGACAAAAACAATTCAAATACCAAGGAGCAACAATCAGGATTACTCAGGATCTGGCAATTTCTACAATAAAAGGTCAGAGGGCTTATAATACCATATTCCAGGAAGGTTATAACCAAGAATTAATTAATCAGCAAGACTTAGCATCATCTTTCAGAGGAAAAGATGGATCTTCAATTAAGTAAGAGACTTTCAATCATTTCTATTGAAAAAACCAGAACTAAACAGAAAATTTAATCTACAAACACAGGAAACATAGAAAAGTAAACAGGGGGAAAATATATATTATTTAAAGTTTAAACTGTTTACATCCCCACATGGGAAAATGATATCTATAACTTTTGAGAATTATATCTATCACTGAGACAGACAAAGGGAGGCATCACATGGACTAATGATGTGGCTGTGAATGGACTCTGACATGATGATATCAAAGAAAAAAGCATTAAAGGGTGAGAAAAGGTCAATACTAAAAAAAGAGGAAAGTGGAGGTATAATAGGACAATTAAATCACATGAAGAAAGACAAAAGATATATAACAATCAGAAAAATAAAGAAGGGAGATGAGGATTATCTGAAGCCTGATCTCATCAGTTTGAGATCCAAAACAGAATAACTTAATTATTCAGTTGTATATAGAAATTTATCTAATTCTATAAAGAAGTAAGAGGAGAAAGGAAAGAAAAAGATGGGGCAAGATGGAAGGAGGGTAGAAACACTAGGGGGAAAAGATAAGAGAAGGAAAAAAGGATGACAGAAAATGTTAGTGGGGTGGTTTAAAAATACTACTAAGAAAAGGAGGAGGATAATAGGAGAAAGGTACTAGGTGGGGTGTTTAAAAAACACTACTAAGTAAAAGGTGGAAAAAGAGAATAAAAGTATATACAGGAGAGAAAATAGGTTGGAGGGAAATACAGAGGTGGTAATCATAACAGTGAATGTGAATAGGATGAATTCTCCCATAAAATGGAATTGAATAGCAGCCTGGATTTAAAAACAGAATTCTATAATATGTTGCTTTTAAGATACACAATATTCTACAACAGAATGACAATAAGGTGACAACATACCAAAAATTTATGGGATGCAGCCAATGCAGTTCTTAGGGGAAATTTTATTTAGATGTTTACTTGCATAAAATAACAAAAGAGAAGATCAATGAATTAGGCATAGAACTAAAAAAAAACTAAAAAAAGAACAAATTAACCCCCCCCCAACTAAATACCAAATTAGAAATTCTGAAACTTAAAGGAGAGATTAATAAAACTGAAACTTAAAAAAAACCTATTGAACTAATAAATAAAACTAAGATTTGGTTTTATGAGAAAACAAAAAAGTAGATAAACCTTTGCTTAATTTGATTAGAAAAATGGGTAGAAGAGCACTATCACTGGCAGGACCCATGAGACTCCGTTTGATTGTAGCCCAAATCTCATTGCCATTATCTGAAGATTAATTTCTTATAAAGTGCCAGCACCCTCTCCAATTGCCAACCAGCTACTACTCTCAGAGTAGACAAGTCAGGCTAGCTGAAAACATAAAAACCTTGAAGCAATCTGAGAGAGAAACAGAAAGTAATGTGTGCCAAAAATGTCAATTGACATGTCTTCTATGTTCAGATGTTGATGGGAACAATCTAAAATCTTGAACCCACGAGTCTTGGAAAGTACAATGTTTCCACCCCATTGATCTCAATCATAGATTGTTATCCCATGGAGAAAGCCTGGCATCTGCTCTTACATGTGCTATAGCCATAACATCTTTAAGACCCAGAAAAATAAGTTTTTATCCCACCCCCAAAAAATCTTGGCACTATCAAATGGTTCAACATCAGAAATCATTATTATTTTATTTGTGCAAATGACATTAAAGATGAGGCATTACCATCTGCTTTGACGTATCCTAAGGGACCGGACCATGGAACAGTTGCAATCATCCACATGTGTTGTCTCCCCCAGTATAATGTCAGCTCTTTGAGAACAGGATATATCTCATTACTTACCACAGTATTTTGCATGTAAGTGCTTAACAAATGTTTTATTTAATATTTAGTCAATCATTTATTAAGTACCTACTATGTACAAGGTACTGAGAATACAAATACAAATAATAAAACAAGCATGCTCATAAGGAGCTAATATTCTAATGGGGAAGACATCATATATACATATATTTTGACATGTATTTATGTATATGTTTATATATGTATGCAAACATGTAAATAGCTAGATGAATGGAATAAATAAAAGTTAATAAATAAAAAGTAATTTGAAAGAGAGGGTACTAGAATCTATGGGGATCAGGAAAGACGTCATTTAGAAGATGGTATATGAGCGTCCCATAAAATGAAGAGAGGAACTTTATAAAGTAATAGATAAGAAGAGTGAATTCATTCCAGGTGTTTGGGACATCCAGAACATAGGTACTTCTGTTTCTGCATTTTACTCTATGGTCTAGAAATCTAAATCTCATTCTCAGATTCTTGTGTTTGTTTTTTCAGCATGTGTTCCCTTCCCAAATCTGCCATTCTCTTCCACATTTTCAAAATACAACAGTGATTACAAACTACCTAATGGCAAGGCAGGAGTATCAAACAGAAATAGAAATGGATCCTTGCTAGTGACATATTGACTTAGAAAATGACAAATTAATATCAACTATTATATTTTTATGTTATATTTTTATTTATATTTTTTATTTTGTTAAACACTTCTTAATTACATTTAAATCTCGTTTGAGTTCAGAAAGAATCCTTTCCTAACCAATTTAAATGTTATTGAGTGCCTTCCCTCTGTGCATTTCCCATTTTATTCATGTATGGCTTGTTTGTACATAGCTGTTTGCATGCCATATCTCCAACCAGACTGTGAGCTTCTTGAGAGCAGAGAATATATTTCTTTATATCCCCAGAGCTTAATGTGATACTTGCACATAGAAGGTACTGAACAAATCTTTGTTGACTATCTACCTCAGTTTTTTGCCCAAGATATTATAATCTCGAACACCTCTTTCTTTCTAGTGATATAATTTGTCTCCATGTGGATCACCCAGAATAAATATTGCTTGTCATGTGTCACAAGTCTCAATAGTCTATCATAAGTATCATATCCCAGGGTAATAGCAACCAATTTAAAAAATCATTTCATGTTGACAAATAACCTCCCAATCCGTCCTCATTTGGGAATCACCTGCCACCATTACTAAACTTTCAATCTTGTGATCATTCTGAATAATTTCCTTCCTTGTAGTACTTTTGATGCATATAGCTTGGTGCCAGAAAATTGCTTCCTTCTTAAAGGAATTTAAATTCCCTGCTTATAGGAAAAGCCTAATTATACTATTCCAAGTGTTCACTAGTTCTTCCTTCATTTCATTCCTGTAGTCCACTTCCTTGTCAATAAGAAGACAGTATGTTTTGCTTTCAAATCTTTTGAATTTACCATTGGTCGTTGAATTAATCATAGTTCTTACATCTTTCAAAATTTTCTCTTTCATATTTTTGGCATTGCTGTGTTAATTACACAGAATTTTTAGAGTTTGATTCAACCTTTGTAGTTATCTTATCCAATCCACACATACCCAAAACTCACAGTATAACATATTTTGTAAAAATTAAAAACTTACCATTAAATATCAACTCAATCAACCAAATCTGCTTACTTGTTTTTCCCTGCTTTTTATAATTTTGCACCCTTCAAACTTCTGTCATATGAGTAATATTCTCTGGTATGTCTTTAGATTCTCTTTTCATCTTTGTGTTTTCTCTGGAGCACTTATTCCATTCTTTCAATCAATATTCGTTTTCTATGGTAACCCAAAGGAGTGAAAGTCATTTCTTCTACCTTATACCTTCTTCCGTTGAAAGGAAACCATCTGCTTTTTATATATGTAAGGTTGGACCAGGTGCCAACACAACCACTATGTACAATCCTATTATCTTTAATATTTACCAGACACAAATCCTTTAACATTCCTGTTTGCAATTTTTCCATGCAACTCTAATAACTAACAAAATGTTAAAAGGGCTTTTAATTGGGGTATTGGCTCCTATCAAAAGCAAACAAACACAAAGATGGAATGAATATTAAACAAGTCAATGAGTTTGTGATGCTTTATTCTTATATCTAATATTATATTGATCATAGCAGACACTAAACTATAGTTTGTTGTGTGTGTTTTTTTGTGTGTGTTTAGACTTCTGATGTCATCTAGTTTGAAAATGATTGGTGTGAAAATTCCCTTCACTAGTGCAACTTATCTGTAAATATTCTCATAAAGAGTTGTCTGGGGGCATTAAGAGAAGTCACCTACCAAAGCTGTATCATGGATCGGCCATAAATTGAATTCAGGTCTCCCTGACTCCAAGATGAGTCTTCTATCCACTATACCATGCTGATTCTTCTCCATATTAAACATTTTTGAAGCATTCTTGATATATCATAGTTTGTTTTGCCACAAGAACAAGAAAGATTGTCTTTGGGGAAGTATTTTTTTTGTAAAAACAAAAACAACAAATCCTAGGAGGGGCAGGGAAGTGACTTTATTTAGAAAAGAAGAAATTCTATTTCTTCCTTTCTCCATTTCCACCCTTCCTATCCTATCCTCTATCCTTTAATGTTGAATATCTCCTAGAAAAAGAAAGTAGAAATTTGGACTTGTGAACAGTAGAATCAGAGAACATTCAACAATTCTCTCTTGGCTTCAGGAAGAGTTCTTTTTTTATATGAACTTTAAATCCACATGGCATATTTCTGTCTGCCAGTCACAAAAAGCTTAATGTTATGCCTTAGCATCCTTATGTTTTTCGAGGAGTGCATACAGCTTGAACAGACATTTTCATTGTATAAAAGGTTTTGGTCTGGTTGAAGAAGAAGAGAAGGGCGAATTGGTGGGAAGGTGGGGAACTGAGAAATCATAGACATTGAATCAAACAATGGAACACCTACAAACTTTTGGTGCACATATGAATGACATGTTGGTTTCAATCCAATGCAATTCAGTATTTATTTATGAAATAATGGATGGTAACCATAACTATCAAAGTGATAATATGATAATATTGTCTACTTTAGGGAAAAAAAAAAGATGATTTGACTTGATTAATCAAATACACTGTTATAAGCATGTCCCATAAGGAGGAGTTTGAATAACAAGAGGGAGGGAGAGAACCTGGGGAGATGGGGAAGAGGGAGAGGTTTCAGTTTAGAACTTCCAAGAGCTTTCTGTAATTTAAAATAGAATAAAATAGCATTTGGTCACTCATTACTTGACTTCACTAATATGTTTTTCAGATCCTCTTCAAATCACCATTTATATAAGTTGTCATATACTGAGTATTTTATATTTTTTCATCAGTCAAGTCATTAAAATATAGTTTTTATGAAAAAGAAAAAGAACCTATTAGCATTTACTAACTCATCCAAAAATTCTGAATTTTCCAAAGGAAAAATATCTTTTTTTCAAAGTATCTTTTCCAACAATTAAAAAAAAATCTTCCAAAGGAAAAGCACACTACTATCACAAGTTGATAGTCTTTTCAGGTCTACTATTATAAGCACAATGCAGTCATCAATTTCTCACTTATCTTCAAAGGATTGTCTACATTTTTCTATGTTGCAAATAAAAGTTAACAGAATTTTGGTACTTTCTGCTGGAAAGAATCATCTTAACAACCCAATTAGATTGACTGCCCTTTGATCTTCAAATGAGCCATTCAGTTAGCTATAAAGATATAATCTTAAGATGTGAAATGGGCCTCACATTTAAAGAAGAATTCAGCTTCTAAAGATATACAATTTATTCCTCAGAATAGGTTGATATTTACTAAGTAGACTACCTGTATGGTATGATTTTAGCCAAGGAAAGCATCCCTTTGCTCCTCTCTCCATTTTATTTGTCTGAGTAGCATAGATGCTCCACATAATGGGCTTCCTGAAGTCTACTCAGATTCAGGGCACTCCTTGAACCAGTTTTCTTTTTTCTCCAAACCACTCACAAGTCTTCACTAAAGTTCCTTTGTCGAGACCAACCAGAGGACCATTCAAAGCAAAAAGTGTTTACTTATCTGAAATAAAAATCAAGTTAGACAATGGAGGGCTGTGAAATGCAAGCATTCCCAGCAGCCTTTCCCACATTCACCACATCTGTTTGGTAGGGGGAGGAGGGAAAATAAGGAATATTCTTCTCAGCTACTATCTTTGCAGCAGAAACAGTTTGCGATGTCATCAACAGTAGGGTGACTGTCTGTAGCAAGATCTTTGGGCATACATAAAGGGAGCTACCAATTTGACTTCTGAAACACTATTTCACTTCCAGCTGGGCAGAGGTAAAGATCACTGCCATCACTAGCTTAATGCCCTAAGTTGCTTTCTTCTAGACTGGCTATGAGTCTTTGGGGATGTTCTGATCTTGCCAGTGACTTGAAACAGGGTCCAGCTTGTGCTGACTTCATAGAGCACTGCATAATCCTGGAGAGTTGCATTCCTGGCTCTTAGGCTAGGGGAAAGTTGGCATCTCTCCTTGTGGCTGCCAGGTCTCTGTCTTTTCCACTCTGCTTTTAGCATACTCTCATTTCTTCTTTTTCTTCTGATTATCCCCTAATATCTTTCCAAACCATTAGAATCAGACATTCCCTGCTGATTTTCTTGAACACTGACCTCTCATTTGTGGGATAATCAAGGCTTTCTCCCAATGAAAGTACATGCCTGTCCCAAAGCCTTGTGAGGGATTTTATTCTGAGAAAATATGGAGTCTGTGGTTTACCTTGACAGAGTATATTATGTTCAAATTATTTTTCAAAGGGAAAAAAGTCTAGTTAGTTGTTATTTAGTTACCCCATTTGGGGATTTTATTGGCAAAGACACTGGAGTAATTTGCTACTTCCTTCTCCAGCTCATTTTACAGATAAGGAAACTGAGGCAAAACAGAGTTAAGTAACTTGTTCAGTGTCACATGGCTAGTTACTGTCTTGAGGCCAGATTTGAACTTAACAAAATGAATCTTTCTGAGTCCAGTTCAACATTTTATCCACTGCATCACCTAGCTGCCTTCTACCTTTACACCTCAGGCTTAAATGGCAAACATATTTTCAGGAGACAACAAATCAGTTTGTTTTTATTCACACTAAAATATAAATGACTATTATCAGTTCTGGTAGCAGGTTTTGATACAACATGGCATGGGATTTGGACACAGAGCATCCAAATTCAAATCAGTTCTTCAGCTTATGCAACTGTGTACTTACTTCATTGAGTGTCTGATATCAGGGCATGAGCTTCAGATCAGGATTTAGCAAACTATGGTCCACTGCCCAAATTTAGCATGCTATCTGCTTTTATGTGGCCTACAATCTTAAGAATTAGATTTTATGTTTTAAAACATATATTTAAGTATATTTTTAAATGAAAATACCATTCTTAGCCTGTGGGCCATACAAAAGCAGGCATCCACTTAGATCTAACTTGCATGCAACTCCTGTATGAAGCAATTACCAAAATTCCATCTGGATCAAGATCCTTTGACTTTATGACAGAACAAAGTATATTTAATGCCAGAAAAATAGGAAGGAATCCCAAAGGCAACGCAAAGATAAGAAATGTGATTAGGTCAGACTCTGTCAACAGTCTATAGTTTTAGACAATTGCCCAATATAATTGCCGATTGAAATCCTGACTCATCAAACTATGTATCTATGCCTAGGAAATAGTAAAAATGTCCTAGGCAGCTCACTAAAACTATATGTTGAAGAGAAGGTATAGACTTGCATTGAGAGAAGAAATTCTACCTTAAGACTTTCCTGTATTGGATTCAGTATGCCAAAAGCAAACACAAACACAAACAAAAAGCTTGATTTTTTTCTTCACTTTCCAATGAACAATTTTAGTAGTATGGTTAGTAGTATGGAGAAAAACTTTCTTTTTTTTTACATTTATTGTAATTTTTTTTACTAATATCTGACTCTTCATGACCCTATTTGGGATTTTCTTGCAAAGAAGTGGTTTGCCATTTCTTCCTCTTTTTACAGAAGAGAAAACCATGGCAAACAGGATTAAGTGACTTGCCCTGGGTCACTTGCCCTAATAAATGTCTGAGGCCAGATTTGAGCTCAAGAATATGAGTCTTCCTGATTTGGGGCTTGGCACTATTCACTGCTCCCTTAGGAGCCATAGCTGCTTTTTCATAAGTAAAAATTAATCAAATAAATTACCAATTACCAAAATTACCAAACAAAAATTATCAATAAATTTAATGATAATATCTCAATCCATATTTTCAAAGCTCCAGCCCTCAAATGGTACTGCAGCATTCATCAGTGGAGCCCTATATAACTCTTACATGGATAAAGGGAGCTTATTTGTGCTCCCCTCAGCAATGGCAACCTGGTATTATGCAAAGCAATCCATCAGTTAGTTGCTTTATTTCACAAAGGCAAGAGAGAGCTACGCTGGGTTGATTTGTTGGAGCCTTCCCATGCTTGCAGTTGGTAAATTCTTGTTAGCAATTTTAGGAACATTCTGCTTCTGTGAAGGGTTGTGAGAACAAACCACATCTACATACACAAATTCTTTTTTTATGGGACCTTTCTTTAGTGGGAAGAGGACAAATAAATAAAATAAATCCCAAAAATTGTTGTTTAAAAACAACTTTTTTTGTTTCCCCTCAGAAAGGAAAGAATTTACTAGATAGGGAGAATTTACCAGGCTTGATTATCATAGAGAAATGTGATTTGTATCATGCCAATTTACAATGGATTGTATGAGGCTAATACATTATTCATTTTAGAAAAACATTGCCAATAACAATCCCTCCATTGTGTGGTTCTCTTAGTGAATAAAAAATTATTCTAGTTTTTTTATTCATGGCAAAATTGCCTAGAATGATAGTTTTAAAGGGATTTTGCTTTTATACAGTCCTTTTCATCTAAGAAACCTCAAAGCCAGATTTGTTAAGGTTCTGAGTTTGTTTTATGACTTAGTTGGTTTCTTCTGCCCAATAAAATGTAAGCTTCTTAAAGGCAAGAACTGCTTCATTTTTGTTTTATATCCAAAGGCACAGCATCTGGTGTATAGCAAGCAGGGGACAGACACCCCTCTCTTGGCTGCTTCTCCCCAGAATTTTTTCCTTTAGCAAGCTGAAATGTGACTGGCATCTTCTCCCTCTAAGGCTGGAAGTCAGAAATGCATGAAGTAAATTAAAGAGACCTTGAAAAGAACAGAAGAGCTCTCTACTCTCCTGCTCTCATTTACTTTGACCTGTCTCACAGGCAGTGAGATATTGATCGTCACCAATAAGGAGAGAGTATCAGACCAATGGGTTTTAGCATTGAGATTATATAACATTATTTCATACTTACTTATCAGTCTATTCAGGCAGCTAGGTAGTATAATAGATAGAGTGTTCAAGTCAAGAGGACTTGCATTCAAATTTAATCTTAGATACTTGCTGGTTGTATGATTCTGGGCAAGTTACTTAACTCTGCTTAATTTCTTCATCTATAAAATGAACTGGAGAAGGAAATGGTAAATCACTCTAGTGTGTTTCCCAAGAAAACTCCAAATGGTGTCACAAAAAGTTGGATATGACTAAAAAAATTACTTGACAGCAATCTGCATATCCATTTCCAGAATAATGTCAGTTATTTGAGGGGAGGGCTGCATTGATTTAATTTTCATGTATTCAGAGCCTGGATGGACAAGTCATCTTTGATGACTCCTTGATCATCAATATCATTAATATAATATAAGGTCTAAAATGAGGAGACCTATGTTTGCTCATAGGTAAGATACAGAGTAGATGATAAGTCAACGAAGAATTTCCTACAGATGATGATGTTTTTGAGATGTGCCTGTTAATTAACATTGTGCTAATTGTTTTGAGCATTAGAACCATTGCAAAATATCCCTCATGATCCATAAATGTTTCCAGGAATTTGATCTAATCACTCATACAAGAAAAATCAAATGGATGAAGAATACCTATTGTTATGATAGCTAAGGAATACAAAATTTGTCCAGAAGCATATATCTCATGTCTGTGTGTGTATACATACACATGATTGTCTGTGTCTAGATACATGTATATATATGTATATATATATGCGATAAAATATATGATAGGATAAACCTTTGTTAAGCACAAGCTATGTGACAGACCTTGTGCTTATTGCATCCCTTGCAATTGCCAGTCCTTAATGCATTTCTATCTCACTCCATTCCAAAATTACTTTGCATGTACTTTTACTTATTGCAAGGCAATGCCCCTCACTTCTGCTAAGCTTTGGTCTACAAATAAGAAAAAGAAAAACAGTTCCTGCCTTTAAGGAACATATAATTTAATGGTAGAGGACAGTGAACAAAAGGAAGATGAAAATGTAGAGGGCTGCCAGAGTATACTTACATGAGGAAGACAGAGTCAAAGCCAAGTAGAACAGCTAATGGCAAATAAATATAAAAATACAAATATACATATATACATATGGAGTGGGGGAAGAGAGAGAGAAGGAGAGGAAGAGAGAGAGGGAGAGGGAAAAGGAAAGGGAGAGAAAAAGAGAGAGAGAGTGTAGAACATATGAACAAACACACATACACACCCCATAAACAGCTGGGTGTAGAAATGAATCAAATTCAACAGGTAAACAAGTAGAGTTTAAGTATGAAGATAATAGTAGTAAGGCCAAAAAAAATTAAAGAGAACATTGAAACATTTTTAATTCACAGGAAAAGGTTGAACAAAGTTTAATTGATACACAGGCAAGCAAGACATTTTAGAAGGTAATGTGTAAAATAACTTATGATATATAGTTCTTTTTTTAAACAACTGGCATGAAATGGTTTCACAGTTTCATATACAGTCTTCTTTTGTATTCTGCTATGGGTAAAGAAATGCTCTTTTTTGATGTTTAAGTTTTTAAAAAAATAAATTAAAAAAGCAAGGAAGACCCACAGCAAGTTGGGCAGAGTCCCTTTGGTGAATTTACGGGAATACACTGGCAAAAAAATTGTATAGAATGAGTAGGCATAGATGGATTATGATATACATTATTGGAGGAAATACCTACCTTAGTAAGATCACAAATACACTGGATTGTTTGAGTATTCCAGTTACCTGGTATATACAAAGCACCTGCTAAACATTTAGCAGCTGGGTAGTGCAGTGAATAGTTTCAGATCTAGAGTCAGGAATACTCTTCCTGAGTTCAAATCTAATCACTAGTTATGTGACCCTAGGCAAGCCACTTAATCCTGTTTGTCTCCATTTACTCATCTATAAAATGAACTGGAAGAAAGAAATAGCAAACCATTCCAGTATCTCTACCAAGAAAACTCCAAACAAGGTCACAAAGAGTTGGACAAGACTAAAAAGTAACTGAGCAACAGCCAATGTATGTTGAATTTAATTTAACTATCCTTAGGTCCATGAAGTTCCATGGATTACAATGCAACTGAGAAATATTTAACAAAATAAATAAAGATACAAAGTCATAGATAATATTAACATGCAGTTTTTAAATCAATATGTGGTTCATAAGATCCTTTATACATGGTTTAAGTGGCTCCTGCTTCTGTTTGAATTTGACACTATTGCTAAGTCTAACTTTTTCATTATATAGGTAGGGAGCGTGAAATCTAGAAAGCTATGTGTGATTTGAAAGGTTCCCAAACTAAGCTTCCTTCTTGACAGAATAGCTCCTGGGCCAAATGGGATCTGGTAATAAGAAGTAGCAAGAGAAAAGGCCAGGATGTTGAGGGACAAACCTATATGTCCCCCTTTCATGGTACTGTGAATTATGGGACTGTGTAGGTTTCAGGAGAAGGGAGGGTTGAACTAAATTGAAATTACAAAGCAAGAACAGGTGAAAATGAGTGATAAACAAAAGGAATGTTGTTAGATTTAAAGAGCTTCTTGATTATAATGGTGAAAATGACAGCAATAAATGGATAACTGCACATAAAGAATAGGCTACCAGATTCACTATTTCCCCCCCAATAAATGCTTTAATTTTCCACTTGTCTCACTGATTTTTAGAGCCACTTCAAATACTTTAAAAAATAAACCAACTTTATTTTGGAGATACTCATTATTTCCCATGGACTTCTGAAACCTTCTTCCAACAAATGTGGAAATTAGGGAAAAGATCTTAATTTTGCCTTAAGTTTACCATGTTTATCCAGTCCTCTTAAATAATTTAACTTTGTGTTTTCTTTTAGTTTACAAAGCTTGTGAGGTATACAGTATAAATATTATTATGTTTCCCCTATTTTTATTTATGTTTCTTGTATCTCTTCTCCCCTACCCAACAGAATATTTGCTGTCTTTGAGGTCAAGGTCCATTACCCTTTCATCTCTGCATCCCTGATGCCTGGAGTGGACTTATTTCAATTGGGGGGGGGGAGAGAGAGAGAGAGAGAGAGAGAGAGACAGAGACAGAGAGAGAGAGAGAAAGAGAGAGAGAAGAGGGGAAGGGAGGGGAGGGGAGGGGAAGAATATGAGGGAAGGGAGGGGTGGGGAGGAATAGGGAGAAAAAAGGGGAGAAGGGAGGGGAGGGAAAGGAGAGGAGGAGGGGAGGAGAATGAAGAGGAGAGAAGAGGGGAGGGGAGAAGGAAGGGAGATGGGAGAGGGAAGGAAGGGCAGGGGAGGGGGAGAAAAGGTGGAGAGATTCCTGTATTACATTTCTAGCTATACAATTCATCAACATCTCAAACTCAATATGTCCCAAACGAAACTCATTGTATTATCCCCCAAATTCATCCCTCTTTTGAAATTCCCTATTTCTATCAAGTATACCACTTCCTTCCAGTCATATGAATTTGAAAATTTGAAATCTGCCTTCATTCTCCCTTCCTCCTTACCCATGCACTGAATAGTTTTCAGGTGTTATTGATTGTCTTCATATTCTCACATGCCATTTTCTCCACTAACGGGGCCACTGTAGAGGTCAAGTCTACTTTACCACTCATGCATGCTATTGTAATACCCCCCTAATTGGTCCCTATAATTGGTCTTTCTAATCCATTTTCTACATAGCTTCTCAAAAGATATTCTGATAGGATGATCCTGTTATTCTTCTATTCTAAAAAAAAATCAATAGCTCTCTATTACCTCTAAGAACAAATAGAAACTCCTTCTTTTGTCTTTTAAAGCCCTTTACAAATCTAGAACCAGCCTAGATTTTCAGATTTATTACATGTTATTACCCTTTATACACCCTTCAACTGAGTCAGATTCTTTCTTGTTGTTCCTCATACATGTCATTCCATCTCTCATTTCTGTATCTTTCATAGGTGGGTTCACATCCTTGGAACTCACTCCCTACTAAATTCCACCACTTATAATATTTTCAATTGTTCATTTTTCAGTCAGATATGACTCTTCATGACCCCATTTGGAATTTTCTTGACAAAGATACTGGACCAGTTTGTCATTTCATTCTCCAACTCATTTTACAATTGAAGAAACTGAGGTAAACAGGGTAGAGTTACTCATCCAGAGTCACAGAACTTGTGAATCTCTAATTCACTATCCATTGCACCACCTGGCTGCTTCACAGCTCAGGGCAAACTCCACCTTTTTTTTTTTTTACTTCCGCTGAAGCATAATAGATTCTGCTCCAGCCTTTTACCTTTACTCTGTATGTATCACTCTGCTTTAAATGTAGCACTAACTTCTTTATAAAGCCTTACTTCATTTCCTACCTCTACCTCCAAGATTAACATATTTATTTTGTAATAATTTTGTGTTTACTTATGTATGTACATGGTGCTGCCCTTCCTCCCTATAGAATGTAAGCTCCTTGAGGGCAGGGACAATTTTATTGTTATCTTTATATTCTCAACACTTATCACAGGGCTGGTCATATAGTAAGCATTTAATATATGCTTAATGACTAATTGATGTGGCAAAAAGGGTTATATAGTGCTGTGCTGATAAATAGATTTAGGAATACCTATTGTCCTATGCCTTAACAATAACCTAAATTCTATTATCATTCAACTTCCAAAATTACCTTTTCTATAAATTGTAATTAACTCTGGTGTAAAGAATTAATTGCCTAGAATTTATAAATAGTCTTTATTCAACAAATAGGATCAATAAGTCATTTGTAGTGGTAAAATGGAACCTGGATGTCAATCCAATCTTGTCTATACAGCATTTCTTCTCCTTTCCATGCACCAGCATTTCTGTTAAAATCATTAAATCACAACTGCATCCAGTTAACAATAATAAGCTTTCAATCTCCGTCTGTAAATCATGTAAGGCCACTTATTTTTATTTTTACTTTTAACTATATCTGTTTTAGCATCTAGGAATATACAATTCTCCAGGCTGATCTGGTTGCTGATCTTAGCTGTAGATTCAAATAAAGAATGCATACTCCCAAGCAGATTAATTCTGTGGTTGGGAAAAAAGGCATCATTTTCTGTTACATAAAGTCCATTGACACAGTACTTTTCCTTTTAAATACTAAAATCTGAAATGCACATATATATCTAATGCATGTTACATTTTTGCTACCCTTCAGTCTAAAAAGTCTAAAAATACTGAGTGTAGTTACTCAAGAGAAATGATGGGTAATTAACAAACATGGCTTAGAAAAACAAGGCCTGAAACCCTAATTGTCTCCATTTATGACAAAGTGACAGGCATCACACTTAAATTGAGGGGAAATGATTGAAGTATTATAGCTTGAAATCAGCAAAATTTCCTGGGTTTTTGCTCATTCAGGCACAGAGTCAAAATTTGCAAGCTTTTGCAAGCAGCAACCTATGAATATATATATTTATAGATGGTATATAATGTATAGTCACTGAATTTATATTCATAATTTTACTAATTCACATAAACAATTAGCATAGTTTTTGCAGTGTTATTGAGGATAAAATCATTTATTCATTTAACAATTACTTATTAAGTACTTATAATACGCCAACCACTGGAGGTACACAAACACAAAATAGTGATATCCTCAAAGACCTTAAATTTTATTAAGAAGGAAGGAGAATGAAGAAGCAGCATATAAATATTTATGTGATAATCCATATGCCCTGCACTTCAGCACCAGTTATTTTGGCAAACTTCTTCTTTTCTGTACTTCTAAGTCTTCAGGCATGACCATGGAAATTCCCAAATTATTTGTGCACCAGATTTTTGAAAGGGAATTATGGAAGGAAGTGTGTAACTGGAATTCTTTCTTTGGACTCTGGGCAATTCTAGCGAAGAGTAGTGAAAGAGTCTTCTCTTCTTTCTTACCAGTCTGAAAGGAATCACCAGCCTTATGATTCAGAATTGATTCAAATGACCTCTTCAGAAGAAGTCTCTGCCTATCTTGATCAGTTACAAGAGTCTCTGGTTACAGCAGAAGTGGAAGCATTTGAATAAATGACAACAGTAGCCTGGCCACTATCCTCACTTCCTGGAAGTTCAGCAAACTCAATCCCATGAAAGTGGCCTTTTCATACAGGCCTTATCCTGTAATGTCCTATGGAAAATAGAAGATCCAAATCTCAAGGGCAGTGGAAGCATGACAAACAGGCAATTTCAACCTCATCCTTTGTCTTATCTTGTGCTTTCCCTTTTACAAAAATAACTTCATGTTCTAAAGATTTTTAAAAACTCTCAAATACAAACACCAGAGAATAGAACATGAAATTTAAAAGAAACAAATTTTGAATTTTGGAAATAAATCATTTACTGTTTATTACAAGTGTTGAAATTTTTCAGAGAAAGACAATGTTTTTTATGACCTTCCTCAGGAGTAGTCCAACCTTGCTTCTACTCAGCAACTGAAGACACTTTTTTCAAATCCACATCAATGCATTCATGAAAGCTCAGGATCTAATCAGAATAGAGAAAAATTATTATTTCTGAGTCCTCTTATAATCACTGATGACCTCAATCAGATCTTGAGCTCAATGGAAGAGACGGCTGCTGCTAGATAATACAACTCTACAATGTAAGTCAAAAGTTTTTAAATTACCCTAGCAAGCTGGGTTAACTATAATGGCATCCATTCACAGCTGAAATGATACATTAAATTGTCCTCTTCAGTCTTACACTCAGAGAAATTATAACTACTTTGATAATTTTCATGTTTCTTCACATCTTTGTGTTGATACAAGCCTCTCTGATTATAAGCCAGAACACCTTCCTAATCATTCATTATTACATTTAAATTTAATTGAAAAAGTAATATTCCCACAATTTATAAATAGCCTTTTGATACTGCTTCACTACAGCAAAGCAATTTCCTGCCTTTCATTAATAACCAGGCTGATATCTTTTTTTTAAACTGAACAATAGATCTATTAAAATCATTATTCACCATCTGGGTCTCCTTGAAAGTCGATTTGAGGCCAAATTCTTTTTTCTAAAGAAGAAAGGAAAATGGACCAGGAGCCAGGCTCCCCTTAGGCCTATAATGCATAAAGAGCTTCTGGAATAATGCAAGCACTTGATTAGCCTCTAACAGCCAAAATATAAGATTCTGTGTTAAATAATTAGTAATTATGCAGAGCCAAGCATCATGAAGAAAGCAAAGAGAATAGAGATGTTATGGACTTTCAGATGAAGGAAGAAAGGAAGTAAAAAGGGAAGGAAGGAAGGAATGAATGAAGGAAGGAAGGAAGGAAGGAACAAAGAAAGGAAGGAAGAAAAGAAAGAAAGAAGGAAGGAACAAAGAAAGGAAGGAAGGAAAGAAAGAAGGAAGGAAAGAGAAGGGAGGGAGGGAAGGAGAGGAGTAAGGGAAGGAAGGAAGGAAGGAAGGAAAGAAGGAAGGAAAATGAAAGGGAGGGAGGGAAGGAGAGAAGCAGGAAGGATAGGAAGGAAGAAAGGAAGAAAGAAAGAAAAATAGAAAAAGAGAGAGAGTGAGAGAAAAGAAGAAGAAAGGGAAGGAAGGAGGGAGGAAAGAAAGGCAGAACTCTTGGAAGGAAGGATAAAAGCAATGAAGAGAGAGAACAGATAAGTGGGAAAGGGAAAGAGAAGGGAAAGGAAAAAAGGAAGAAAGGAAGAAGGAAGGAAGGAAAGAGAAAAGGAGGGAGGAAAGAAAAGAGGGAGGAAGGAAAGAAAGGAAGGAGGAAGGAAGGAAGGAAGAAAATACAGAAAGGAAAGGAAAAGAAAATAAATCTTACAATAAGATTATTTAATTTATAGCTACTATTAAAATCACATGGAAAGTTGATACTTGGAAGGTTAAGGAAATGAGCATTTAGTCAGTTCCTACTAGGTGCTAGACACATTTTACAAATATCTCATTTAATTCCACATCAGAATATAAAACACCTTAAGGAATTGCTGATTAGGCATTTTACATTTCAACTAGGCTCTGCACTAACCCAATTCTGGAGGAAGAAATTAGGCTTGTGGTAAGAGGACAAGCTATTCCTCACAGGAAGTTTAGACGAACAATACACTACTTGCCAAAGATAGAGGTAAAGCAAGCTGGAAACAGCTGGAAGTTCTCTTTCCTTTTAATTAACCTAGCACTTATCTCCACTGTGGTGGGAACAGGGTACAGAAGTACTGAGAGCCACTCAAGGTTTTCTGCATCATACCAGAGTCCTTTCAACAGTGGACAACCTCATGATTGGAATCAGCCAGAAATGTGCCATGTCCAACTCACCTTAGTCCTGAATCACTATGTGTCCAGTCCCTGGAATTTTCCAAAAGAGCTCTGGCCCCATACTTTCTGGGATGGCTTCTATAGATCAATTTAACCTTCTCTAAACTTAATAGCTCGTTTATTTTTCTATTTCTAAACATTTACTTTTTCTCCCAATTGTGATAAAGTTATAACCAATTATACACCAAATTGTGTGTAATAATGTGAAGCTGAGGGGAGGAAGGAATGATTGGGAAGATTCCCAGAGGGGGAAGACATAGATTTGAAATAGCAGTATTTTGCCAGAGAAAGATCTCAAATTAAGAGAGTTATTATTTAGTTTTTACAACTTCTCTGGGTTAAAAAATATATGTTTCTGTAGGCCAATGAGAAGCTATTGCTGTGGCTGGAAGGGTATAAAAGTGGCCACCCATCATTTTTTTCCCCACAGACCAGTTTGAAAGTCAGTCCTCTCCAGGAAGAAGGACCAAGGCATTTCAGGGAGAGAAAATCACACCTTAGTGGGTACCATAATCTAGCCTACAAAATAGTACTGGAAGCTAGATGCTTATTATGTGCTTAATTTTGTGGGGAAATAAAAGTGATAGGAGGGACAAAAGAACAAAGTGATTTTGGAACACAATCATAGAGCACCAAATAAAGCAAAAACTTGATGAAATCACAATGAGAATGTTTCAGGATTATTAAAGCATAAGAGCTGGCAGGGTTATTAGAAGTAACCTAATATAAAATCCTCATTTTACATATTAGGAAACTGAGGATCAGAAGAGAGTAAATTATTAGCCCATGTTCATCTAGTTAGTTAATGTTAATTGGGCTTCACTGCCTCCAAGTCTAGCACTCTTATCAATCATGCCAGAAAAGGTGTTTCCGAAACTGAATGTAAAAAAGTTGGCAATCAGAATACTTATTAATCCAGGATGGCACTGGCAAGATGCCATTCTGGAGGGAGAAAACCATGCAAAGAAGAATGCTATTATTTAAGAATTGGAAAATGCTATACGAGATTTTTTCATTAGACATCTAATCAAATATGAGTTTTACTTTTAAAGCTGATATAATTGAAAGTGTATATTTCAAAAGAAAATAATACTTTGAGTGAAGATGACACAAAACTGTGGAAGGGTCAATAGGGTCAAGAGGGCTATATTTCCAAGTCTTCTTCCTGGTTCTGAGAAATAAAGAACAGAAGAATGAGTAGCCAGCATGGGGGAAGACTGGTACGTCTTTAGAGAAAAGGCAAGTTGCAGTGAGTACCAAGAGATGAAAGAAATGGAAAGAAAAGGATCAAGGATGGCAAGGAGTTGAAGCTCCGGTCTCCAGGTGGAAGGGGTCAGGAGAGGAAGAAAGAGGCTACAGATAGGTTGGGAGGAGGCTGACATGTGTGAGTTAACAGGGACAGGGAGAAAGGGGAAGGAATTCTTATTTAGGAGGGTGCAACTGGTGGTAGTAAGGGAACAAGAAGTTACAATGTGCTTTAGGGCAATCGGGGAAGACAATTACCTAACTTCTCTTTTTCTAAAGGGCCACTATTCTTCTTCCAGTCACTTAGGATGACAACCCCAAAATCATCCTCAGCTCTTCAGTTGCCAAGAATTATTGATTTTCCTTTGTGACACTGCTCACATTCATCTCTTTCTCTCAGCTCACATAGCCACTGTCCCTCTAGTTCAGTTCCTCCTCCGTTTTCACCAAGATTATTGCAACAGACTCTTATTGGCTTTCCTGACTCATTCCTTCCCCCTATCAATAAATCTTCCAACCATTAGTCAAGTTTATATTCAGATCTGGCATGCCACCCCCCGATCAAGAAACTCCAGTGGTTCCCTTTTGCCAATAAGATAAAATATAAATTCCTCTGTTTGACATTTTAAGCTTTCACAATCCGGCTCCATCTGACCTTTCCAGCCTTATTACGTGTTAGTCTTCTTTATGGGAACTGTGTTTTAAACAAACTGTCATACTTGCTTTTCCCTATATGCAGTATTCTATCTCTTATCACCATGCCTTTGCAAGGTTTCCCTTAAATGCACTCTCTTTCTGTCTCTGCTTCTTGAAATACCTTGCTATCCCCAAATTCAACTGGAGACTCCTTCACAAGACTTTTTGTGATCCTTCTAAGTGTCCTCTGCTCTGAAATCATTTGGTGTTTGTTTTTTATTTACTTATATAGGAATATGGGATTCCTTCCACCAACTACCTATGTCTCCCCACCTACCCACTCACCCAATAGAACATAAGGCCCTTGATGCAAATTAAGACAATTCTGAGGTACCACTACACACCTATCAGATTGGCTAAAATGATAGGAAAAGATAATGATGAATGTTGGAGGGGATGTGGGAAGGCTGGGACACTAATACATTGTTGGTGGAACTGTGAACGGATCCAACCATTCTGGAGAATAATTTGGAACTATGCTCATAAAGTTATCAAACTGTGCATACCCTTTGACCCAGCAGTGTTTCTGTTGGGCCTATATCCCAAAGAGATCTTAGAGGAGGGAAAGGGACCCACGTTTGCAAAAATGTTTGTGGCAGCCTTTTTGTGGTGGCTAGAAACTGGAAACTGAATGGATGCCCATCAATTGGAGAGTGGCTGAATAAATTATGGTATATGAATATTATGGAATATTATTGTTCTGTAAGAAACGACCAGCAGGATGATTTCAGAGAGGCCTGAAGAGACTTGCATGAACTGATGCTGAGTGAAATGAGCAGAACCAGGAGATCATCATGCACAGCAACAACAGCATTACATGATGATCAATTCTGATGGACATGGCTCTCTTCAACAATGAAATGTTTCAAACCAGTTCCAATTGTTCAGTGAAGAAAACCATATACACCCAGAGACAGGGATGTGAAATGTGGACCACAACATAATATTTTCATGCTCTCTATTGATGTTTGCTTGCATTGTGTTTCCTTTCTCTGATTTTTCTTTCCTGTAGATACGATTTTTCTTTCTCAACAATGATAAGTGTGGAAATATGTATACATATATTAGAATTACTTCGTTTTTTGTCTCTGTAACTTCTCTTAGCTTCACCACAATGGATGTGCCTAATGTTCTCACATTAGCCTATCATAATGTTCTCCTTACCCCCATATCTTTGAGGATACCAATATACCACCCTGGATGTCTACTTCCTTCATATTATCTATTTCTCCGATAACCTCTTTTATTCCTGTTCTTCAAAGTTTCTCACTGGATAGAGGCTGCAGCTTACTCATCATCCATTACACATCTTATTCATCATCCATTACACATCTGTCTGTTGCACACAGTGTGGTCTTCATTTTTAATTCTTTGAAGACTGTTGTGTTCCACTGGTTGCTGCCAGATAGCAGGACTAAGCCAATGTTGATGGCAAAAAACCAAAGATGACCCTAAGAAACTGGAAATGGGGTGGATGCCCATCAGTGGGTGAATGGTTGAAAAGTTATCTATATGAATCTAATGAAATATTATTGTTCTGTAAGAAATAATGGAAAGGCTAATTTCAGAAAAGCCTGAGAATGTTGGACTGGATAATCTCTGTTTTTTAGATCCTGTGATTTATAGCATTTGTGTTTTGGGTCAGACTTACTTTTATTTAAAGTTCTTTTTATCCACAGGCCCTGGAGTCTCTGGATATACATCCAATGAGTGGGCCTGAGCCCATCCCATGGGACCAAATCGAAGTTTCCATTCTCTGAGACTCTACTGCTCTGTCTGACAGCTCTTGCTCTTAAGCATCCCTATTACAACTTTTTGCTCACAGGATCTCTGCCAGGAGCAGCAAGAGACCTGAAAGATTAATTCCCATCTTGTATGACTGATAGTGAACATTGAGCAGGAATATGACCATTGAGGGTTAGCATGAACTAGGGAAGAGACATGATTTTGGAGATCAGGCCCTGAGCAGTGAAAAAGACACATCCTCCATGGAGAAAGGGAGACAATGACAACTTCTGTCTCTGCCCCTGCTCCCCAACAAACAGGAGTTTGCACAATACATGGATCAAGTAACTCCTCCACTAAAAGCATCCTCTCTCTAATAGGCAATGGGCCAGTGGGGAGGAAGTTGTAGAGCCTTTCCACAAGACAACCACCATTTATTTATAGATCTGTAGACTATTATGCCTGGAAGGGAACTTGGAGATCATCTGGTCCAACATCTGTATTTTGCAGATAAGGAAATTGAGGTCCAGAGAGGTAAAGGTCATACATACAAGGTGCTAATTGGCTGAGTTGGGACTGGAAATCAGGTCTCTTGACTATTCAGCCAGTACTTTTTCCACTGCACTATCTTACCTTCCACTTAATAGCTGGCTTTTTAAAATGTGACTTTTCAGAAGTCAGTCCCAAAGGGCAGTCTTCGGCATGGTGGGCCTGAATTGTTGTCTGAAGTGTCTGGTCAAGGACTGCATTGAGAATCATTCTTACATGATACAGTGGAAAGAACAAGAGGACCTGAGTTCAAATCTCAAATCATATTTAGTAGTATGCGACCTTGGGCAAGTATTGTTCAGTTATTTTCAGGCATGTCCAACTCTCTGTGACCCCATTTGGGATTTTCTTGGCAAAGTACTGGAGTGGTTTTCCATTTCTTTCTCCAACCCATTTTACAGATGGGGAAAACAAACAGGATTAAATGACTTGATCAGGCTGATACAGCTTGTAAGTGTTTGAAGCTTGATTTGAACTCAAGTCTTCCTGACTCTAAGACCAAAATTTTACCCATTGCTAACTTAGAAGAACTTACTTAGTGTCTCTGTAAACTGAGGAGGTTGGACTGGTTGGCCTCTAAAGTCTCTACCAGCTCTAAGCTATGATCTATAATTGTCTAGTCTGACTATTTTGCCACAGTGAAGGGAAAGTAAACTAGGTACTCAATAAGTAACCTGTTCTTCTGTCCATTCTTTTAGGGGAGGAGGAAAGATGTTACATATTTTAAATTCAAGAGACTATGGCCCTCTAGTATTATGTGACCCTTCTTGGGATCCCAGGTGCTTCATCTATGAAATGAAAGGGTTGGATTGGTTCCTTCTGAAATTCCTGTGAATCTATGTTTCCTCATGTCTAAAACACATCCTGGTTTGGGCAAAAAGACTGAGAGGCTACCCAACTCTACTTAATGCAAACTCAGAGTCTCTCAATTCTCTCCTTATTCCCAGTGCGACCTTGGGCATGATGCTCCTTTTTGCTGGGCCTCGGGTTCCCCATCTGTAAAATGAGGATAATAATGCAATCACTACCTATCCCCATAGGTTCTGATCCTTTGTTTCTTTGAGAACTGTGGGGTATTATTAAAGGAGTTTTGCAATTTCTCAAAAGTAATCCAACCCATCCTCCTCCTGTTAAAGTCTGGGCTCCATTCATTGTCTAATGCCAAAAGTCCTATTATGGCAGATTGAAGCAGACTGAAGAGGCTTCCAGTAAAAACCAACTCATCATCAGTAGACTAATCAGTTGGTGATAATGAAGTTACTGGTCATAGGATGGCATATAAATAAATAAATGCATGTATATGATATTATAGATATATATGTACTGATACATACATATATATACATGTACACATATATAGACATATACACACACACACACTATACACACATATGTAACAGAGATTGATGCACAGACTGCATCAGCTTACTTGACTAATGCAAAATCTCCACGTGGAGTGTTTGAAGAGTCTGCGACTAGAAGAACTATGATGAAATGCAATGATGGTGCCTTAGAGAAACTTGAGCATGTGTATACAGTGTGTAACTGGTACTAGTCTGTTAACCCAAAAGTTAGGAGAAGCCTTCTTCAATTGGCTCAGTGGGAACTGGGAGCATCTTCAGAAAGGTATGAAACAGCCTCACCCTAATCTCCTTCAGTCATTTACTTTTTGGTTGATCTCTTGGTGAATCTTTTGGACTTGTTGGCTGGCTCCTTATAAGAGACAGTGCTATAAAGGAAGAGGGCTTAGGGTTTTCTTCCTTTGAGGCCAAACAGACTTCATTTCTTAGTCTCTGTGTTTAGTCTTTTCCATTCTAAGTGTAGGGATCAGAGCCTCTGATCTTAGAAGTTTTAATAAAAGTTCAAGATGGTTTCTAGATATCCCTGTTTTTCAGAGTCTGAGTTTTGCAACCACATGGCATTTTTGCCTTAAGGAGCAAGAAGTAACCTCATGGAATGCCTAAAGTGGTATCTCATCTAGAGACCTGAACTTGGTGAGACCAATGCTATTTAGCAAGTGGACAACATACGACTCCTCAGAGATTAAGGTAGTACAGGAGAGAGTACATCAAGGAGCTGGGAAGAAATGTCCATACTTTTTTCCCTTGCCTATATCTTTGAAGTAAATATCTCTTTGTAAGAACTAATTTCATTAAATAGAAGTAGAGTGTTAGTCAGTAGTAGCTAACCATGAGAGAAAATATCTAGGAGGGGCTGGAGCCCATTGCAATAGATAAGAGATCTCTTTCAAATCCCTCAGTATGCTAGAATTATAAAGGGAGAAATGTAGCTGTTTGACACTGGAAGAGTGAATCAATCACACACAAAGTATAAATCAATATGATATAATCAATTAATAAACATTTATGAAGTGCCTACTTTGTACCAGGCACCAAGCAAACACAACATACATTATATGTGTGAGTGTGCATGTGTATCCCTTTATATAACTATATACAGAATATAAATCTATGTTAACACTGGGTGTTGTCTGAGGACCAAATTACTTTTCTATTTGTATCACTTACACTTAGTATTGTGCTTTGTACAGAGTAGGTTCTCAATAAATGTTATTTAAGTTGTTCACTACTTCAAATTCAACTACCAAGATACAAATATTTTTGATCATATTAGCTCATGAAGACCATCTGCTAAGGCATGGAAGAGTTGTGCTTTGTATGGATGGAGGGATTAAAAACTACATATGGGTTTGGTGTTTTTTTTATTTCATCAAGTATTCATAAGTTTTAAGTCAATTCAGAATGACTGACATTCTAGGCCACTGGATCCCAAGCTGAAGGAGAGAGAATTTAAACTCAGGGCATTATAATGACAGTTGAACAAAGAGTCTTTTCATTTTATGTTTCAGGCCCATATTATGCTATTGATTGAAATGGCAAGCTTGTTGACATGACTAAAGCTTCAGAAAATCACTCCATTTTAGAAACTTGATGGACTCATTCCTGAGCATTCAGGGACATCAGGCTTACTGCACCTAGTCAGAAAATGTTTTAATTCTGTGATGGTTCTTTGCTTTCTACCCTGAAACAGCTGTACTATCTCCTGTGACACGGGATGTAATAAAATGGAGTAAATGGTGTAGAGTATTTTGATAGATTAATCACTGCGGGGTGTATACTATTCACAGCATTCATCCTGAAAGTGAAGAGATTATACCAGGATGACATCTGTTTTCTTCCATGTAAATTGCTAGACTTTGAATCTACTGTTATTTAGCAGATGTGTAGATTTAATTATTAGGATTGCATAACTGCTGGGAAAAGCAAAGGCTTTTTATTGATAGCTCTCTACCTACGGTAATTGCAGGATAAGTAAACTGCCTTTGTCTCCTTTGCAGAAATAAAACTGAGGAAGTTATATCCACATGTGATGTGCCGATCCTTAGGTACATTAAGGTTGGCGGTGTGGATCCCCATATATTAACAAATCCCAGTGAACATGTTCAATGACTTAACATCTCTCATAGGATGGCAAATAAAGTTCCATTTTTTTAGTAGAGCATTTCAGAGGAGCTTGCTATCTTTATTTTCAGGATTAAACCCAGAATCCACTGGGTAATGCTTATGGTATCATAGCATTAAAGACCAGCTAGTCCTGTTCATATCTTTTGCAGATGGGGAAACTGAAGTCCAGGGAAGAGAAATAACTTAATCAGGGTTTCTCTTATTAATGAATGGCCAATCTCAGGTTAGGTGATTTATCTCCCATATCCTATGCTCTTTACATCATGCTTTCTATGTCTCCATTAAAGGCTTTTGAACTCTGACTTAGAACACAGAGAATCTGCCATCAAGTATTTTATATTCCTGGAAAATTTGACTGACAAATCATCTCTTTTCAAGGTTTACAAGACAGTCAATAGCTAATAAATAAATATGCAAGGCTGGATGCTCCTTAGTGAAGAAGAAAGGTAGGTGGTATTTAGGTCTTCACGGCAACTCTTTAAAGCAGATACAAATATTATGCATTGTTATCCCCATTTTGTAGATGTTGTGACTGAGGACCAGAATAGTAACATGAATATCCTGGCCATATACCTAATTAATGGCAAAATTGAGACCAAAATTCAAGGCATTTCCATGGACCACAGCCTATCTGTTCAGAGCTACACATAACTTTATAGAATTCCATTCAATCAGATTCAAATTAATAAGTCTTTAAGTGTCTCTTTTGTATAAGACACTGTGAAACACAGACTACTGTGTACCCTGACTACAGAATCAGCCCTGCTCATAATTTATGAAATCAACTTGCTATGTCCATTTATGCTTAAAAAACACTGGAATTTTAAATATTAAATAATAAAGCTGTCCATGGAAGACCCAAAATCATCCTATAGATACATTTGTGGAGAGGAAATAATGTCAAGTGATTTCTGTGGTACTTTTCAACTCTAAGAGTTTATGCTGTGATTCTATGTTTCTCTATCTAAATAAAAAATGGGACCCAGTGAGAAGCAGCAGTGCAATGAGTTTCTGTTATTCCAGAATACAAAAGCATTCCTATAATGGCCAGTCAAATCAGTCAGCAAACATTTATTAAATACCTACTATGTGCCAGGGGACTGAACTAAGCATTGAGAATACATAGAAAGGCAAAAAGGCAGTTCTTGCCCTTCAGGAATTTCTAATCTAATAAACACAATTCATTTGGAGATTTGCCATATAAAATAAAGTTGTATGGCATCTATCACTATGGATCATCATTGAAATACTGAAAACAATGAATCCATGATCTCAACAGAGTAGGTACCAGCATCCTATTATCCAAAAGGCATATTAGGCACTAGTCCAAGAAAACAAATGAGTCTATGAATCCATTTGGCTATGCTTCTTCAAAAAAATGTTCAGGAAAAAATTGTAACAAAAATCTTTTCATTCATAGAAGATTGTAAGGTCGGCAGAGTGAATATCTAAGGAGGCAGTTATACCTTATGAATCAATTTTAGGTTTTTTTTTCATAACATGAAAGAAATGAACACTAAAAATGAACTGTGTGAGGTTTTTTCATCACAAAACCTGATGCACTTATAAAAAGCATCTACCAAAAAAGACCCCAGAACAGAAATGCCTCAAATCTATATGAAATCTAATAGGGAATTGATGTATAGCTTGCTATATCATTGCAGAGTATAACCACTGTGTGTCCTTTCTTCCCATGAAATTCCTGTCCATGTCTTTCCACAAATTCTTCAGAGAGGTCTCCCGTTTTTCTAAAATTTTCTAACAAGCAAGTCAAGTTTTCTGTGATCCAAATTGACGTTGAATCATTATCCCCATCTCTGATATGCATAATGATCTATTTTTGTTGCTTGGTTAGAGTCAGATCTGCATAAAAGGCAGTGTGCTGAAGCTGTAAAGAAAAATATCGTCCTGGAGTCTTCCATAAAAAGGAGACTATGAAAATGCCATTGTTAACTGATTCCCTCCATGTTGAGAATTAGGGTTGTAGCAAAGCATTCTTCAGCACTAACGGGCCAAATGAGTGACATTTATTAACAGAGCAGTCACAGTTCCGCCCTAGGCCAAAAGACAGCTTACATCTGACAAAAGGCTAATCATCTGTGACCACAACCCAAAATTATGTTAGTGCTTGACCTCAGAGCTGAAAACACAACAGTCACCAGGGGAGAAAGCTGAATTTATTGGCAATCTTTTGTGTATATTTGCATGAAATTAAGGGGGGAGGGAAGCAATTCTATGCTTGTGGTTAGAATCTGTCTCTGTCTTTCTGTCTGTCTGTCTGTCTGTCTTCTCTCTCTCACTCTGTGTCTCTCTATTCTCTGTCTCTCTCTGTGTCTCTGTTTCTGTCTCTGATTCTCTGTCTGTCTATGTCTATGTCTCTCTGACTCTGTCTCTCTGTCTCTGTCTCTATATCTATTTCTGTCTGTCTGTTTGTCTCTCTCACACACACAGATTCCCACTAATACAAATTATGTATCCTCTTAGAAACTAATAATTTGAAGATGACAGAAATTAAACATTGTATTGATTAGGAAAAGCAAATAAACCTTCCATTACAGCCTCTCTTTTTGGTTTGGGTTGGGTTGGTTTTTTTTTTTGGGGGGGGAGAAAGGGTTTTTTCCCCATAGCTTTTGTCAATAATTAGTATTTAGAGGGCTTCTTCTACACTTTGGCCTTGGTCCCTCATTTCTTTTTTAAATTAACGCATTTTTACATCACATACATTTCCAGATACACCCTGCTTCTCCTCCAGTTACATTTATAACATCTCTTGAATTTGCCGTCCTCTCCCATGACACTTCTACCATGCTGTTACAGGTCATCATACTCTCATACCTACACTATTGTCACCTGCCACAAACTTTTCCCCAATCCAATCCATCCTCCACTAGTGGCCAAAATGATCTTCTTAAAACGTAGGTGTAACCATGTTCACTCTAATGTCAATAAACTCCAATGACTACCTCTCATCTCTAGAATCAAATACAGAATCCTCTGGCATTCAAAGTCCTTCTTAACCTGCCTCCTCCCTAATTTTCTAGTTTACCTACACCTTATTCTGTGCCATGTATTCTGTGATCCAATGATACTATCCTCCTTTGCTATTCCTTACACACGTCACTCCATCTTCTGACTCTGGACATTTTCACAGGCTATCCCCCCAACTTCCTAGGAAGTATTTTCTCTCCTAATCTCTGTCTCTTGATCTCTCTGGTTTTCAAGTTCCAACCAAAATTCCACTTTCTACAGGAAACCTTTCCCAATTCACCTTAATTTTAATGCCTTTCTTTCTCTAATTATCATTAATTTATCTGTTGTATAACTTGTTTTTATATAGTTATTTGCATTTGTCTTCACCATTTGTGTGCTTCTTAAGAATAAGCACCGTGTTTTACCTTTCTTTGTACTTCTAGTGTTTAGTGTAGTGCCTGGCAAATGTCTTGCAGCCTACAAACCTAGAAAGATACTGGTTGTTCAGTCATGTCTGACTCTTGTGATCCTTTCTGAGATTTTCTTCTCCAGCTTATTTTAGAGATGAAGAACTGAGGCAAATAGGGTTAAGTGGCTTGCCATGGATCACACAGCCAATAAACATCTGAAGCCAGATTTGAATTCAGCAAAATGAGACTTCCTGATTTTAGGTCACCCCGTACCTGCCTCTAAAAAGTCACTTAGAGGTTAAATTAATTGTCCATGGTTACACAGCCATTATATGTGAGGCAAATTTGATCCTAGGCCTTCTTGACTCAAAAACCAGCTATCTATTCACTATACCATGCCAATATGCATTAGAAGTCAAACCTTTGACAAATCACTCATGTTAACTATGTTCCAGCATTCTTGCATAAGATACCTTCAGTCTTTAATGTTTCTGTCATCTCACTGATGGATGTACTCCTTCCTATGATGCAGATCACAACTTATCCATATCTTCTCATCTCCTGAGGTCCTAATCCATATGTTCCTATAAATTCTCCACAAAGAATTTACTCAGAATGCTAGTCTTCCTTTTGAATTTTCAATACTACATGGATAGATGACTTTTCAAGCTGACCCCAGACATGATGGCTCTTTCAAAGAAAGTAAAAGAAGGAAGATTGTTCAATTAACAAAGTGGAGATGAGGGAATATATTGTTATTCCCAAGAAGATCCATGGGATAGGCGGCAAAAACATGTTCTTTAGGCTCTGAAGGAAATTAATAAATTTGCCCTCAAAGAGATGGGAAGCAGACTTAACAAATGATCTGAGCCAAAGGAATAATAACTATCATTTTGTATCCAAGTCCATGTGTCCAAGAATCTCAATGAAAATCAATAATCATGAAGGAAGCAGTCAGTATATATTGGCTACTTATGCACTTCTCTCTCGTTATTTTCAAAAGCTTATGACTAGTCAATTTGGATGAAAAGCAAGTTTAATTTTATTTAAATATAATTATAAAATGACTGCCAGCCTGTTTTGATTGTTCAAATTAATGGCAAGTAGTTATTTGTACCTTATATTGCTTAAGAATCAGGTACAAAATAGGCTTTGAGTACATCAGACAAAAATCTCTAAATTCTTAATAAATAGTGGAACAAAATTTTTCTTTAAGTACAATTATATTACAATCAGTAGCCAGAAGTCATTCCTATTCTTGCATAGCGAGAATGTAAAGACACTAGAGGAGTTAAATACCCCAGCTTTTATTTTATACAACATTCTCTCTGTCTCTTTCTCTGTCTCTCTCTATCTCTGTGTCTCTCTGCCTCTTTCTCTCTCTCTGTCTCTCTGTCTCTCTCGATCTCTTTCTATCTCCCTCTTTGTGTATTATATGTATATATATATACATACAAGTATATAAGTATATATATACATGTATATGTGTATATATATACATATACATACATATATACATTCACACACACACACACATATATGATTTAATCCTTGATGGGAACAGAACATAACAGTGCAATGGGAAGAAATATCAGGCAATGGTGTGTGTGTGTGTGTGTGTGTGTGTGTGTGTGCACGCGCGCAGGGATTATTTTCACCAATAATTTGGGTAGTAGCTTACAATGGACATCTATCAGCAATTAGTTTGTATGATAAAGTCCAGAAATAATCAGTGATTATATTGTCTGTTCACCAGCCTATGGTAGAAAGTAAGGCCTCTATTTTTCTTATCACATAAAAAGGGCATCTTAAGAACTCATTCTCTGCTATTTTAGCAGTTGATGTCTTTACAATCCCCAGTAAGTGGCCTTTGTGTGTTGAATCCAAGCTCCCACTGATTATGAAATCAAGCTTTTCTTAAAAATTATATGTAAAAATCCATGCAGTAAAAGATTCCTTATGCATCTGCTAATGAACTGGAATGGGGTATGTTCCAGATAGCTTCCTAATATAAATGTACCCAAATGTAGTATTTTCCAAATATGGTTGATTTATTAATACATTATGGAGTAGTTTAGATAATTTTCAAATTCTAGTATTATTTTATTTAAGTTCTAGCTTTGTACTATATGCTTCAGGGTATCCCCCCAAAAGGTTACATTTTACAGATGAGAAAACCGAGCCAAACAGGATAAGTGTCTTACCCAGGGTCATACAGCTAGTGTCTGATGCTGAATGTGAACTTAAGAAGACTCATCTTGACTCCAGACCTGGCACTATAACCACTGTGAAACATAGCCTAGCTCCACTGTGGAGGAAAATAAATACATTAATATGATAAAATTTTAAGCCATAGTAAGATAGCTGTGACACAAAAAGTGAATATTACTTTGGGCTGCACAAGAAGCATAACTTCCAGGAATAAGGAAGGTCCTTCTATATTCTTTTTTGGTCAATTCTAAGCACTTCAGTTTAGGGGAGATGTTAATAAACTAGAGAAAGACAACCAGAAAGGTGACAAGTCTGTAGCATATAAATAACATATGAAAGAACTAGAATGTTTAATCAGAGACGAAATGATTCAATAGACGGGGGACATGATAGGATCTTCAAGTATTTGAAAAGCTGCTGGGCAGACAAAAGATTAAATTTGTTCTTTACCCACACAGTACACATGGGTGGAAGATGAAAAAATATGAATTTAGATTTGATGTCAGGAAAAGCAATTTTAGCAATTAGAGCTACCCAAAATTGTCCTTGATTGCCTTGGGAAGTAGTGGGTAGGTCTTCAAGTAAACACACCATAGGTATGTAATAGTCTTTTTTGAATATAAGTTAGATTCGATAATGATTTATATTCTTCCCATTCTGAATTCTATGATTCAAAAATTGTGACAATTAAGTCATGTGTAAGACTACAGTTCTTGTTTTTTTGAACTCAGTGAAAGTTTTGCTAAGTAAATGAACATTGTAAATAAGATCACAGTGGGATATTTAAATGCTCAAGAAAGCAAGCTGTTTCAAGCATTTTAGAAACAAGCATTTACATAAAACAATTATTATGCTAATTGTACATCATTCTTATCTATTTATTAAAGCAGATCTCAAAAGGGCCACAACTTGCCCTGCTTCATGTTTATATATTTGAAAAGAATAAACTTGTATTTCTTTAAAATGCTCACTAATTCACACTGGACTCCTTGTAATGTATAAATTTGTTAGCTTTTACTGTTTATGTGGAATCTTTGATTTAGATCTGGAAGGGATCTCAGAGGGCATTTAAGTCCAGCCCTGTTATAACACAAATAAGAAAACTAACTAAGTCCCAGGGAAGTTAAATAATTTACCCAAAGATATACACATATTAAGTGGCACCCTCACAATTTGAACCATGGTCTATAAATAAATAAGGTTCTTGACTTTTGTGTGTCTTAAGTAACTCTAACATCTACTTAAAAGAAGCATCACATGACACATTAGCAAGAATACTCACTAGATTTTGGAGTCAGATGATATTGGTTCAAATTCATCTAACTTTGTGATTCTGGACAAATCATTTAATTTCTCCAGATGTGTTCCTTCATGCAAAATGGAGAAATTGGATTGCATGGTGGCTAAGGTCCCTTGCAGCTCTACATCTATGATCTATTAAATCAGGTGGGATGAGGTCTGCATGGATGGAAAGAATTCCTATATTTAAGTTTGCATTTGGTCAGAATTATAGATCCTTTCTGTAATCTTTGGGTCAGACACTTTCATGTCACAAAAAACTTAGGTAGCTTTGGGAGAACTTGTCAAACATGGTCTCATGTAGGAAGCCTATGGAAATCTCTACTATATACTACTGCTGATATTTAAAGGCCATTCACAAACACCTTTCACAGTTTTACAGAAGGAAGTTTTATTGAAAAAAATTAAACAGACTCCTTTAAATGATTTTAAATAGCTTCCAGGAATAAGGAAGTAATGGTTCTTCTGCACTTTTTCCTGGGCAGATCTTATGTTGCATAGAAAATGCCCAGTCTTTATATGTAGTAGTCTTTGTCTCACTTTCTCAGAGTCTTTCTGACACCGTTATTCACATCTTTCACTTAGCACTGTTCCCATTTTAGATATAAAGCATGACTTCTCAGGCAAGGAGAAGGGGGGAAATCATTTACTTAGGGCCTACTATGTTGAAAGCAGAGTGCTAGAGACTGGGACTACTAAAACAAAAATGAAAATAATTCTTGCCCTTGACAAACTTACATTCTACAGTGAAATTAAAGACAAATGGCAAAACCCCAAACAAATTCTTTGCATTCTGGGAACTGAGAGCTAACATCTTTCCTAAAATATAATAGCAGAAAAAGACCAATCTAGCTAAATACAAAATAGTTCCTAATGAGTAAGTGGCCACTAAAGAGATGATGAGCTCTTTGACCATGGCAAGCAAGGAAACAAAGGAAATTTTGAAACAGCTTTCAGTCCTGAGCATCAGTCCTTTTCAACTTCCATAATGAGCAAGGTAGGGGAAGGATCTCAGGATATTAGAGGCAGATAGGTGGTACAATGTGGTAGAGATCATTGTCAGGAAGAATTCAGTTCCAATCCAAGCTCAGCCACATACTAATTATATGATGCTGTATGCCTGCCAATCTCCACCAACCTTTGTCTCAATTTCCTGAGCTTTAAAATATGGCCAATAATAGCACCTATTTTTTTAATTATTATGAGGATCAAATAAGAGAATATTTTAAAGTACTTATCATTGTTCCTGGGACATATCCATAACTCAAAAATACTTGTCACTTCCTCTCTCTCTCTCCTTTTCTCTCCTCTATCAGGGATTCTAAGGTATTCATTTCCTCTCAACATTTCTATCATCTACTTCAGAAACTAGCTGCTATTTCTTCATTTCTTCTACTCTCTGAAGAATGAAATTGCCATTAAGGCAATTGAAGAATTTATTCTCTGTTCTCTTTTTGCAGCAAAAATGCCAGCAAAAAACTGAAGTCAGTCCCAGGCTCTACTAGTATGTCTCCTTTCCAGATTTATGATATATTTATTAAACTCTTCATATGTCTTTCTTTTTGGACAGGTATCCTATGACAATATCACTTCTATTTTTCCTCCATTTATTCTCACCCAAATTCCACCATGCTTTGATGCTTTGATTCTTGATTTCTTGATATATGTATAACTTCTTAATATACTGTGCTTTTTCACTGCCTCATTTATGTACCTTTATCTTTTTGAACTTTAGTTAATCTTATTTATTATCCATATTTTGTGCATTCTCTAAGAAACTGCTTCTTTTATTGAGAGCTCAGCTCCATCCTCCTCCAAGGAAATTCTTATGTTTACCTTATTATTCCAATGTTCAGTTCTCATTTTTTATCCCTTCATTTTCTGCTCTATGTGCTACTGTCCAATTTCCCAACATAAATTAGGCTTCTCCTCTGTCTCTTCAAATTTTTTTTCTTTTATTTTAATCAACTGTGATATATTTCTTCATTTCTTTCAAAAAACTCTTCATTCTTCCTGATCAGAGAAGAGGATTCCTCTAGTCCTTTGATGTTGGCCTCTAATAAAAAGATTAACCTGAAATTCATTCAGAAGGTCTTCAAAATGCTCCTTATCTTTCAGATTTGCTGGAAGTGAAAACCCTATTCTCTGTGGTGAACAAAGGCTAATTTTTATAGTGAACTTCTATGACATTCTGTCTTGTGTGCTACACCCTTGCACTGTGATGGAAGCCTAGTAATAAGAGAACTAGACTCACAGAAAGAGAGAAGTTCCATAAACATTTTTAGGAAAAAATACATCTTAACTTTTACTGACCTCCAAGTGAAAATTAGCATTTCTTTCGATTACGAATTTTAAAAAAAATTTTCTGGAAAAAAAGGCACACAGAATTTACCAGACAGCCACAGGAGTTCTTTACATTAAAAAAGGTAAAGAATTCTGGCTGAGATATGTTCTAATTCCAAGATTCTATAATTTATGACATAGAATCATGTCCTTTGAAGGGGAGAGAGGAAGAGAGACAAACCAAATAATACCAAAGTGATTTTAACCAGATCAAACTTGTGGAAAAGTGGTCAAGCCCAATTTTCAACATTTGTTGCAGGAATATGGGAAGTTTTCCCTAATTCCTTTAAAACTGTTACCCTCATCTCCTCAGCCTCCGTCCTTCACTTCATTACCCTAATGTTTATCCAACATACAAATCCTCAATTTCAATAAGAATTATTGTTTCCTTAGTTCTACAAATCAATAGATATGCTTCATATATTAAAAAGCCCACACTCATTAATTCTCTGCGTCAGAGCTTCTTAAACTTTTTCCACTTACAACCTGAGAAATTTTTATGTATAGGTATATAAAATAGGTATACAAATTAAGCATTTAGTGATAATAAATAATAATTTCATGACCTTCACATTGTTATGAGACCCTATTTGGGGGTCACAATCCACAAGTTAAAGAAGTTAGAATCTAGATCACTACAGCCAAAGACCATCAGTCTCAAATGCCATTTAGATATATCTTGATGCTAAGAGTTCTGAAGAAATCTCCATGTCACTATTCCAAAATTCAGTAGTTCTGTTAGTGCAGGACAAATTTAGTACAAGATCTTGCATTTACCCTTTATTGAATAAATAACGTGATACAATTTGTTATTAGTGAGTAGGCTGCTATATTCTTTGGCACAACTCCATTGCCCAAGAGGCAAATATCAGCTTGACTGAAAACAACCTCTTATTTCCAAGGCATATTGCCCTCCTTCACTTATTGCATTTTCAAAAGTCAGCACTTAGTTTCTTCTTAGTTTTACCTGAAACCCAAACATTCACTCTCTTTTATTGGGAACTAGGCTTATTTGAATGTGACTATTGATTCAATCGAAGTGGGTCAGATTCTGCCCTCTATTAGGTACGTAAAGAAAATGCCTCAGTGCCTAGATGTCTTGTCTGTTAAGAAAACAGACGTGACAGCTAAAGCTTTTGTGAAATTCCTATAGGTCCCTCAAGGGCTTTTTAGGTTCCTCTGGACAGGGTTGGTGCATTTGTAATTGAGAATTTTTTTGTACAGACTTTGCTAACTTTGCTAATCCCTCCTGCAAGAAAGATAAACTTGGGGCCTTCAAGTTGACACATGGTTTTAACAAATCTTTATAGTTTTGCTTAAAAAATTCTGTTTGGAGATTAGGAAACAAAGAGTGAGTTTGGGTACCTTAAGATGGGAAAATAATTGTAAATGTAGGAGGGAAGCAATCACAATTCTACCAATAAGATCATCATCACACATAAGAAACATCACTGAATGAGATTTAAATGGAATTAGATTAAAATCATTTAATCTCTCTTTTCTACTTTCTCTAAGGCTACACATATTCCTCTTATGCTAATTTACTGTGAAATGGACATGACCTTGGTTTCTTGGGGTCTATGCCAGCAAAACTCTAGCTTTGGCAGATTCTAATGAGGTAGAAAAAGAGGGGTATCTAATATTCAAGGACCAAAATGAGGCAGAGAGATAGAGAGACTTATTACCAGCAATTTGGCAACTAGGTGATGATTATGACAAACAATGAAACAAAGCAAAATGCATCAAGACTCTTTTAAGTCATGTTCATCCCTCATTTAGTGGCCACAGATGCTAAGAAATAGTATTTAAACCATCTCTAAATACATTTACCCCAGGGGCTAGCAAAGAAAGGACATTCACAGAAAGGAACAGATTGTTCATCCAGATTAAAATACGTAGTTTCCTAGAATGGTTCATGGTCTGTCGCCATAAGCCCAAGGAAGAGTGCCATTCCCTAGTGTCTTGCTATTTTGTATTTAAGAGACCAAGAAACTACATCAATGTCTTGGATCTTTTTGACCTAAGCCAATCAAATAACAAGGGCAATTTCAATACTTTGTAAAAACTAATCTAATTTGTATGGGGGGTGGGAATGGGAGGAATTTATATTATCAATCCCTCCAAACACATATACTTATTGACAGAAAGGATTCAAATATATCTCAGTGAATTACAACTTGGAGGCAGAGGAATCTGTTATTTATATCCTCTCTCTTTTCTTATCTACAAGATAAGAATTTCTAGAAATATATGCAAAATCTTATATTTGGGCTAAAAAATCAACATGAAAAGCACAAGATGGGGAAAGTATGGCTATAATAGTGAATGGTCCATGTGGAAAAAATCTTTTTTTTTTTTGCATCACCTACTCAATATGAATCAATACTACAATATGGTAGCAAAAGTAGCTAAATGAAAGAGTCTATTTTAAGAGAGGCATAATAAAAAGAACAAGAAAGGTGATAGTTTCACTGTCTGTTTCCAATGTGCCATATTTTAAGAAGGATGTTGATAACTTAGAGGCCATAAAGATGCCAACCAGCATCCCAGAGGGCACTGAAACCATGTTATATGATGATCAGTTGAAGAAATTAGGAGTGTTCATCTTGGAAAAGAAAAATAAAACACAGCAGGAACATAACAGTTGTCTTTAAGGGAAATAAGACAAAATAAATACAGCATTGGATTTTTAGTAATAAGGGCTGAATCAAAACCTTGACTTTGGAACTTATTTCCTATGTAAACTTTGGCAAAATGTATCCTTGCCATCATTCTCATAGCAGAAATGTATGTAATGTTTTAAGGTTTTTCATTACATTTCACATTCATGATCTCATTTAAGTTTCCAATCTAATCCAACCAGTACCTAATAAATATCAACTACATATTAGATATCAGGGATAAAAACCAACAAAAACCAAAAGAATTCTTGCTTTCAAAGAGTTAACATTCAATAGATTTTATCTCCCAGAAAATTTAAATAGATATAAGTGAGTAGTAAGTAACAATCAAGGGAAGGATTTACTGTAGGTGATAGCACAAGAAAGAAGCTTGGGATTTAAAAAGGCACAGATGAAAGGGGAGCACAATTCAGATACTGGGGAAACCTATGCAAAACCAAAAAAGTAGGTGATGGAATGACAAATTCTGGGAATACCAAACAAGCAATGAAAGAATGTTGGAGCGAAGTTTTACATCAAGGGGAGAAGTGTTTATTTTATCCTAGATTCAAAAGTGGTCACTCAATGTTCTTAAGGAGGGGAGTGATAAAATCATATTTGTCCTTGAGGAAGATTATCTTGGTAGTTATATGAAAGAGGTAGACCAGATGGAGACATTGGCAAATGAGTCTAGGCTAGACTTCATCATGCAAATGAACATGAGTCATAAGTTAAAATAAAGGCAGTGAAGACAGATAACTTTGTTTTGGAATTAAGTTGTTAAAAGAAAATATATAAAATAACATTTTGAGGGGGTAGATGGTAAAATCAAATGAAGGGTATACTTTAAGGATAGTACAGGCAAGCATGTTTGTAGATAGCAGGGAAGAAAGAGATAGAGAAAGAGAGATTGAAGTTTGGAGAGGAGGATGATTACAGAGGCAAGATCTTAGAGAAGTGGAAGAGAAAGGTATTAAGTGTTAAAGCAAGAGTCTTAGCAAAAGAAATAAAGCAAAGGAATAAAAAAAAGGAATTATATTGAGGGCTCTGAAGAGGCAGTTCATTAGACTATTTGTTCTGATAAAGTAGAAATTTAGGGTCTGTCCTGAAAAGGAGGAGGGGAAGAGATGATATAGGAATCTTGAAGAGAGACTTGCAATAGACACTGTAGAGAATGAGATTTGAAATCAAATTTGAGAAGAATTAAAAGTTTACAATGCAGTAGGGAGGACCCATTTGAGATTTTAAAAACCCTCGAATTTATAGCTGACCTTGCTGGCACAATTGTGTGATTTCTTCCAGAGCCATTCTTGATCCTAGTGAGGAAAGCTGATGATAATTCAAAGTTGATAATTGCCAGGGTATGATTTGTGATAAAACAAGAGATTCAAGAGTAGAAGCAGTGTGAAGCTGAACTGGTTAACTATAAAATTGAAATTATGAAGGGAAGAATGTGACGCCAGAGCAAGGGTGATGGATTGGCAGAGAGTGACCTTATCATTTCTCTTCTCAAGAACACTGGGTGGCTTCCTATTGTCTCTATAACAAAATAAAAGCAAAAAAAAATTAACAGTAGTGATTAAAGAGAGAAATAGAAAGATTGGAAATTGTACCCAGAAAAGCATGTGATGGTTTTGGATCATCAAAGTAGTACAGTTGTGGATAAAGAAAATATCAATATTACTTTTCTGTATGAAGGAACGGGTCATAGGAATTAAGGAAGATGACAGGATACCAATGTGTTTGAGGGGACATCAAGACATAGATTGAGAGAGTTTATATTATATGATGCAAAATACTTTGAAACTGATATAAAAACAACTTTTGTCATTGTTCATCATCATCATCATCATTGTTGAAGCTCCCAAGTGTGTGATTAGGAAGTTGGATTCATGGAGAAGATGATGAGCCAGATACTGAACTCCTTGAGAAAGGAGGAAAAATGACCAGAGGGTTAGTACATAATTCCAACTGGAGTCTACATAGAATGCTGAAGATGGATTGAATGGCCTTGATAGGAGGAGAGATTGCTGTGTAATAGCAACAAAGTCTGGAAGTGGCAGTGGAGACACCTATTTCTCTTTCTTTTCCACTGTGTCAAGGAGCGTAAGAGAAAAATCATACCTTACTGGAGAGGGTACCCAGGGATATAGTATCTTCTAGGTAGAGGAAGGAGGATACAAGTTTCTATGAGTTTGGAGAGATGAAAGGAAGATGAGAAAAGTGGACTAAGATAAAGGGAAGTAAGGTTAACTTGAAACTAAAGAGTTTCTTTACCCTGGTATTTAAGACCCTGGACATTTTGACTTCAGTATATATTGTCAGGCTTTTAACACTCTTTTCTGCCTTTTTTTTGCTTCTATGTATCCATATGTGGCCCCTAGACCTAAAATGAACTCCTTCTATATTTCTTGGTGCCATGGAAGCATTTACCTTCCTTTAAATGCTGACCAATTAAAACTATAGGTTTGGGTTAAAGAAAGCAGAAAAAAAGGGTTCTGGAACTTCATTTCATTTGGATAGGCTCAAGAGTTTTCATCTCTAAAAGAAGGAGCTCAGGGGCTCTGAGGTTCCTTCCAGCTCAAAATAAATGAATCTATGATCCTCCCCAAAATTAAGTTGTCCTTTGCAATAATCTCTTTTCATTCAGCTTTTATCTGTAATTCACCTAAATACAAAAAATTGTATTTTTTAGTTCAGTTTGTTATTTTTAAAATGACAAATTTAAATAGTTTTAAAAAGATGACTGTCAATATATGACATACATGTCATTCTTTGATATTGCACTCAACAGCTCAATTTTCACTCTCCCCTTGGGGTTAAGACAGACACCTGAGCAATGGGGAATAATGAATTTACAGGAACTGGTGTCTTGAAAATAGCTTGGCTGGTTGTGATTGGTGTTTCTTTTTCACTTAGTCCAAGAACAAAATATGGTTTCCTTCAAGGATCATCATTACAGGAATCCTTTCTCAGGTGATAGGAAAAAGTAAGATAGTTTAGCTTCCGAATGAGACAAATCTACTAATTAGGTCATATCTTTGAAGGCATAATTTTCTTTAACGATGTCTACAGTAAGTTCCATAGAAGTCCTAGATTTGGTCATAGTTCAAGTTTTGAGCTTCTCCAATTGATTGCCAGACATCATCAAAAGTGAATATAGGATAAACAACAGGCTAGCCTTCTTTTTGTCATGTCATGTCCAACTTTTTGTGACTGCTTTTGGGGTTTTCTTGGCAAAGATACTGGAGTGGTTCATTGTTTCTTTTTCCAGCTCATTTTAAAGATAAAAAAAAAACCTAAGGTAAAAAGGATTAAGTGACTTGTCCTAGGTCACATAGCTAGGAAGCATCTGAGACCAGATTTGAACTCAGGAAGTTAAATCTTCCTGATTTGAGGCCTGGTGCTTTGTCCATTGTTCTACCAGCTGCTCCTAGTCCTCCTTTACCAGGATGTTCACCAAATCCCAAGTTCTGTTTATAGCAGTTCCTTTGACTTGGTAGCATTTTAACTACTTTACTAATCACTCTGTCTTCCTCACCTTTAGCAAATCCTCCTTCAAGACTGACTCTGGGAAAAATTGTGAATATACATTTATCTTTGGCCTTCTTGATTTTTTTTTCAGCATCTTTTTTCCCTCTTCCTCACTTTCTTCTGCTGTCCAAAGCCCTCATGCTTCCCTCTGGTTATACATTAAAATACCTCAATGAAGTCTACTTTCCCTACATTCGATTGTAAGCTCTTTGAAAGCAGGGGCTGTTTTTCATCATCATCATTGTCATTATTATTATTATTATTATTATTTGTATCCCCAGCATTTAGCATAATACCTGGCACATGGTAGGTAGGTATTTAATAAATTAGGTTGGATTTTTTCCCATTTTCCCTTTTCTGAGCAAAATTTATCTCTCTAAGTCTTGTTCCTTGGTCATAAAGTTATAGGACTACATAGAATTAAAGTTAGAATGGATCTTAGAAATCATTGAGCCCAAATTTCTCATGAATAATGATGCTCTAATATGTTTTATTACCTGATCATTTTACACATCTCATAGTTTAACAAAATAATAAGATAAACACATGTGATTCTCTCCTCCATGGTCAAACATAATTAGTAGTGTTCTAGAGGATGTTTAATAACTGACTTTTTGAAAACATAACAGAATTTTAAGTTTATTCTGCATTATTAACATTTTCTCTATCACTTTTTAAAATTTATACAATAAAAACAAAACAAAAATAAATCAAGTCCCATTTTGTAGTGTTTGCTAATTTCCAAGATGTTAGTGATCACACTAAAAATTCTACTACTATTTCTCATAAGCTGGTTCAAGCTGGTACCAGCACACTCCTGGACATAATCATTTGATCATATAGTTCAAGGTGAATCTCTCTCTTTATCTCAGTCAGGGGTAGGATTTAGATGCATATTTTAGCCCTCCTACACTAATGATCAACATATGATCTAAGACCAACAACTTAAAAAGGAAGAGAGCAAATAGCTTTGATTTTAGATTGACAATGCAACTTGATCACTGGTGTCACTCTTGCTGATTTAATCCTGTTGGACATCAGACCCTACCTTGTCTATCCCTCCCTATGAGACCTGCCAAGATCGGGGTCACAGGCAGCTCCTTACTGTCTTAACTAACCTCCCTGGGTTTGATCTTGAAACCGTCAATGCCTTTGGAGACCTATTAAGTCACTCTTGCTCACCTGAACCATCCATCTTAATCTTTTTCTATCCAAATCCTCATGTCATCCATAGATCTAGTTCAGCCAATGGGAAGGTTCTAGTAGGAAGTCTTCTAAAGATAGTTTTACCTTGATATGACATGCATTCCTGTGCAAAATCACAGAATAAAAACCTCAGGACTTATGGAGAAAAGGATTAGGGGCAGCACATGCAGCAATAGATATTTCTTTTATTTTGCAGCATTGTCTCTGATGGTATGGATCTCTTTATGCCTTTTGAATGAGAGAGCACATTTTCCTATTTCTCTCAAAACTCTTTGTTGCTTCAAGTTTCTCCTCAATATTTAAAGATTTTCTTTTTAATATACTTCTTAGTATATTTGAACCAGGATGTTTACACGTGTTTGGGATGTCGAATGATACACAAACACACACACACACATACCCTATGTGTGTATATGCATATACATATATATATACATATATATATGTGTATAATGCAAAAGAATAGCAAAAAAAGACCTCATGGAGGATAACATACACTGTAAATTGAGGTAATTGGCAGATGTTTGAAGTATGTTCACATGCAAATGCATATTCCTATGCATTTTAGTTCATCTAGGTACAGTTTTCTATGTTCACTTAGTGGTTCTTATATACAAAATTATATATAAACAAACATGCAACTGATGTTATGGAACAGATTGTTCCCTAATATACCAATTGTGTTGGAATAATTTGTTTTTTCAACATAAGCATTATAGCAGAACTGCCTGTACACCTAAGGCACAGTGGTTAGCTTTTTTGAGTGTTAACTACCTCATTTCTAAAAAAAAAAATAATTTCCCTACCTTAGAGGAGAAGACTAGATAAGGTCAACTTCTGATGCTATATCCAGTTCTAAGATCTATAATTCTAGATAAAGAGCATTTTCTATTAGTCATCAGAAATATTGGTGATACAGTAGATTGACAATTCTCTATACCTTGCTGAAATTAAATAAGAAGTTAAAGCAGAAATTTCTACAATTTTAGCTTTCTATGACAATGTTTATCCTGGCAATGATCCAGTTAGTATCTAAGAACCTCAGTGGATATTTGGTTGGCATTCAGGGCATTAGATTCATTATGCATCTCTATTTTGAAAGTAGAATTTAAATCAGCTATGGAAAGAAGTAGTTTGTGTATTAGTCTTGCTTAAGTTATTAGACACTTAGAAAAATCTTCATATTTTGATTCACGTGGGTGTTTAGAGTTTTAAGGTTTTTCATAATGGCTTTCTACCTGTGAGTATTGTGCTTATCTTGGGCTTTGTGAGTTATGAATGCTGATACTGAATGCATAATGGGAACCATCCAAATGAATAATGGGACAAAGGTCTTAGAATACAATTAACCTGCTTGGAAAGAAGAAAGAGAACAACCAAGAAGAATATAAAACAGCCTTGGCCATTTAGGAGAGGTCTTAAAAAGTGTAGACAAAGATTTTAAATATCATTTTTAATCATGAATTTGACAATATACATTAAATATTATTCAGTTTTACTAGTTCATGTTTCGATTATATATTATGAAAAGCTCATGTCCTTTTGAACTATTCTATTACCTCTGTCGCCACTCACATCCCATATGCAATAAAGCACTTCTCCTACTCTTGACTGTGTATTTAAACACATAGATACAAAGCACTCTTGTGGGGGGAAAATCATATTAAAATGTGATGGCCAACCTGCAAAATTATTGGAATGAAAATTATAGGTTTCCATTTCTTTAGTAATAAAATCAATTTTTTTAGATTACCCATTTGTTCCCTAGCAGATATTACTAGTAATAAAAGATTGTCAGTCCCCAGAAATATAAAATTATAATTCTCTTCTAACAAGTAGACTCAGCCATACTTTCTTTAAAACATCTGACAGTCCTGATCGCATTGAGAATCACTGAAGTAATAATTAGTTATAAAACAATGAAGAAGCTGGTAGGTTAAGTAAATGTCTGACTTAACCTTTAAGAGGGAATTTATCAGAATAAAATAGACTATTACAATTCTTTCTACCAATTTTATTACTATGACATGCTAACTCAATTCAGTTTAAAATTCATAAGGGAGTAGAATTAATCCAGACATTTAACTCTGGGAACTTAAAGAGAAAGCTGTCATAGTATTTTTCGTTTGTTTATCTCCATCTAAGAAGAACAGTAGTATTTTACTTAAATATTTTTGTATCTCAGCAACAAAATAGCAGCATATTGATGACTGTACTTCTGAATTTTCATATTTGTATTACAATCAGATAAAGATTAGATCAAGAAATGCTTTTAAGTTGCAGTAAGACTTTTGGGACATCTAATATAGAAAGAGTAAGAGAAAGATATTAGAGTAAAGATTGAAAGAACGGAAATGAATTTAGAGATAATCTAGAGTTAGAAAATATTAGTGTAATTCAGGTTCAATCCCTCTCTGCCTATTGGCTCTTTCCCTACTATTTTCTTTTTTTTTTTGCTTTTTTTTGCTGAGGCAATTGGGGTTAAGTGACTTGCCCAGGGTCACACAGCTAGGGAATGTTAAGTGTCTGAGACCAGATTTGAACTCAGGTCCTCCTGACTTCAGGGCTGGTGCTCTATCCACTGCGCCACCTAGCTGCCCCTCTTTCCCTACTATTTACAAACATGTCCATGACTCCTTCATTTTCAAAAATCTTTCACTTGACTTTTCCATCACTGCTAACCATCATCTTATATCCCTCCTGTCCTTCATGGCTAAACTCATTGAAAAAGCCATCTGTTACTCAGTATTTGGCAAAAACTTCTGGGAAAACTGTAAACTAATATGGCAGAAACTATGAATACATTAACATCTCACACACTATTCCAGGATAATTTCAAAATGGATTCATGATTTAGACATAAAGGGTGATACCATAGGCAAATTAAAAGAGCAAGGAATAATTTGCCTGTCATATCATTAGAGAAGGGAGGAATTTATGAACAAACAGGAAATAGAGAATATTGTAAAATGCAAAATGGATAATTTTTATTATATTAAATAAAAATGATTTTGCACAAATAAAACCAATGCAACCAAGATTATAAGGAAAGCAGAAAGATGGGAAACAATTTGTGCAGGCACTGTTTCTTTTAAAGCCTCATTTCTAAAATATATAGAAAACTGATTCAAATTGATAAGAATACAAGCCATTCCCAAATTCATAAATGATGAAAGGATATGAACAAGCAGTTTTCATATGAAGAAATTAAAGATATCAATGGCCATATAAAATGCTCTAAGTCACTATTGATTAGAGAAATGCAAATTAAAACACCTCTGAGGTACCACTTCAGAAATATCAAATTGACTAAGATGACAGAAAAAGAAAATGACAAATGTTAGAGGGGATGTGGGAAAACTGGTACACATATGCATTGTTGGTGGAGTTGTGAACTGATTCAATCATTCTGGAGAGCAATTTGGAACTATGTCCAAGGAACTGTAAAACTATACATAGTTTTTGATCCAGCAGTACTCCTGCTCAGTCTGTATCCTAAAGAGATCACAAAAAAGAGAAAAGGATCTTTGTGTACAAAAATATTTACAGCAGCTTTTTTTGTGGTGGCAAAAAATTAGAAATCAAGAGGATGCTCATCAACTGGGAAAATGGCTGAGCAAGTTGTGTTAAATAAAATAAAGGAATACTATTGTTCTAGAAGAAATGATGAGAGTCAACTAGATGGTGCAGTGAATAGAGCACCAGCCCTGAAGCCAAGAGGACCTGAGTTCAAATTTGACCACAGACACTTAACACTTACTAGCTGTTACCAAGCAAGTCTATTTAACCCCAATTACCTAGCCATAAAAACCCAAATAACTAAAACATATTAAATTTAAAGAAATGAAAACCCGGAAAGACTTACTTGAATTGATGCTGAGTAGAACCAGGAGAACATTGTACACACTAACAGCAAAATTGTGTGATGATCAACTATGACAGACTTGGATCTTCTCAGAAATATAAAGATCCAAGACAATTCTAAAAGACTTGTGATGGGAAATGACATCCACGACCAGGAAAAAAAAAACATGAGACTGAACACAGATCAAAGAATACTGTTTTCACTTTTTTAATTTGTTTTTTCTTTCTTGTAATTTTTCCTTTTTTCTGATTCTTCCTTCACAATATGGCTAATATGAAGTTAAGCATGATTGTACATGTATAACCCTATACATGTATCAGATTGCTTGCTATCTTGGGGAAAGAAGAGGGATGGAAGGAAGGGAGAAAATTTGAAATTCAAAATCTTACAAAAATGAATGTTCTATGTTATCTTTCCATGTAATTGGAAAAAAAAATTACTTATTCCTCAGTCACATTTCCTGGATTCTCATTCAGATCACATCTTCTAACTATAGGTGTCCTCGAGGGTTTTATCCTGAGCCCCCTTTTCTTCTCCCTCTATAATACCTCAATTAATGATCTCATCTGCTCCAATAGCCATCTTAAAATCAACATATCCAAAAATGAACTCATTGTCTTTCCCCCTAAGTCCTCCCCGCTTTCTACCTTCCTTATTACTGGGCAGAAGTAACAAACTATAAAAACAGAACCCTGTGGGCTGCACATTGACTTAGAAAGCCACAAATTAACATTATGTATATTTTTAATTTTTTTTTAACATTTTCAATTATATTTTAATCTGGTTCATGCTACACTACAAACTCTTGCAAGCCATAGGTACCTCTGAGGAAGTAACATCATCTTTTCAGTCCTTCAGGTTCACAACCTGGAAATCATCCTCAGCTTCTCAAATCTCTCAAACTCCACATTGAATCTGTTGTAAGGCCCATTTATTTCACCTTTGCAGTATCTCTCAGGTATATGCCCCCTTCTCTCTATTACTGCCATATCCTAATTCACATGTGATTTTTGCCTTTCTGGTCCTCAATTTCTTTACCTCTAAAGGAGGAAGGGTTCCTTCCATATCTAAATCTAAATCTAAACTCATGAAATTTCTTCTTGAAGGAAGAAAGACAATTCCTCTTCTTCCTGGATAGTGGTAGTTGCAAAGGAATTCAGAGATAGTGAGGGGAAAGGAGAGGAGAACCATTTTCTTTCCTCAGCATCCAAGAAACAAGCAGGTATAGAAAATATAGCTGTAGCTAAAAACTCCAAAAATCTCAAGTTTCTCTTATTTGGTAAGGTTTCATAATAGCAATCTATCAATGAAATAACATGAATTAACATTTTCTCTCTAACAGTCCTCATTTGGGCTCCAGATGGTATAACAATATTAGTCTTTTAAGTCTAATGACCTGAATTTATCTCCCCACTCAGGTCCAAAGTGAAAATTAGTTTCACATTATCATGCTGGACCCCCTTTGTATGTACATCAAAATGAAAATTCATGTTGACTCACATAGTAGTTTCTGTTTTGAGAGAGTCCCAGTAGCAAAAATTGAGCTTGAAAGATGCTGTCAGGACACAGATGCTCAGAAAAGCTGCCAAGGGAAACTTACAACATGCTTGTAGTCCCAAGACTAACTCAGACTAGAACTGTGCTAGTTTAACCATGAGTTCAGTCTGTTTTTTAAGGAGGCAAAACCAGTGCTTTTAATCTTCAAAAGAGAAACATACTACATCTTCTAATTATAAACCAATTCTTTCCTGGATTCGCTTCCTCCTTGAGTAAAATATGGACTAACCTAAAGAAAAGAGAGGAAAAATACAATATACCCCTAATGTTAAACTTTGAAATTTCCTTTTTATGATCACTTTCAAGTGATCCATTCCTCCTCACTCCTTTCAGCTTCTAAATCAGCTTTTTACACTCTTTCTATGGCCTTGTCCTAGTCTCTCAAACTGGTTTTATTTGTATACTTACCAAGTCAGAACTTTCAGATAAGCCATTTTGATAATACTCTAGAATCCTTCTTTCATATTCTCTTCATTCTTTCTGTCATATTTACCTTGCCAGTCCTCAGCCCTGGAGTACTCCCAACAGTGGTTTCCTCTACTACTCCTTCCAGACTACTAAAAAATATTAGATATTCATGTGGCAATGATGATAAAGTCTGCTACAGTCTCATATTGGGCTTTCATGAAAGCTCAAAAACCCTTTTGTTCATTATTCCTGGAATATATAATCACAAAATTACCTTAGAATTTAAAATCTATCATCCTGAGAACTTTTAAACTTTTTTTTTCTCTACTCATCACAATTTCTGTGTATCTTCATCTATTTATTCTTCCTTCCTAACTCAGAAGCAAAAATATTGTTCTCCCTTCGCCTTCTGTCTCTTCCCTTTTCCCAGGGTCTTGCAACTACTGAAAGAAACATGGCTGAAAGAATCAAGAAAGAATCAGAAGATACTGCTAAGGACAAATATTTGTATAAGTTCTAGCATATAATAAACTGTAGAACCCCTCAAGTTTTACTTTCCTATTTGGCTTCCATTGATTCAGTTTACTCACTGCTTGCTATCTGGGAAAATTTTTTGAATAATCACTGTTTGATGGGAAAAAGCCAAATTTGGAAGTTTAAGTTAAGGGCTACTTCCTCCATGGCTCATTCTTTCTCATGACCAGGTAGGTACACAGCATGTTATTCGGCTCGCCATTTACCAATCCAATATAGAATTATGTCTCCATATGCAGCAGCGTGCAAAATGCCCCAGGCTTGGCTGGAGGCCTATTTCCATAGGGAATATATCAGCCCAAATGCCTGAATTATCTTTATTATTCTTTAATATACTGTCTATCAGTAGAAAAGAAGACAGACCAATGTACCTGTCACAGATCAAATACTCTGCTTTTTTGGTTTTAGCTGAGTCCCACTGGGTCTTTCTGTACTATAATATACCAATTACTTCCTAACTTTCATATCTTTATGTCCATTAACTCATTCCCTTCTTTATCAACACAAGTCTCCCCTAAATTCAATGAAAAATTTCCCTAAAGTTTACTACATAATAGAGTATGTGTCTTGGCACATTCATTTTATCACTACATTTTTCTCAAGTAGTACATACTTACATCTTGTATTTTCTCATTTTCTTTCTCATTCTCTCATTCTCATTTACTGAAACTTCTTTTTAAGATTATCAATGATTTTTAGTTGTACAATCCAGTGGCTTTTCCAGTCTTTGTTGTACTTGGCTTCTCTACGATATCTTTTGACTTCCTCTCTCCTTTCTGAGACTCTTCCCTTCTTTGGTTTTCCTGACACTGTAGAATCCTCCTACTTTTCTGACCACTTTGATATTTGTCTCCTTTACTACTCCCAAAATGTAAGTGTTCTCCAAGGATCTGTACTTGACCATTTTAATTTTCACATTTTCAGATATCTTTTTAGGAAATCACAGACTTGGAATGGTAATCCAGTTCAAGCTTGATCTGAAGGATTAAACATCAACAGATCACAGTTTAACCATCATATGGTGCACTTAATTATTAATCTGCTTCTATTAAAAGGAAAGTATCATTATCTGGGAATCCAAAATCCATCCTAATCATTAGGACATTTCACAACAAAGGGCATAAATGCTTTTTTTTTTTTTTTTTTTTTTTTGCAATTGGGGTTAAGTGACTTGCCCAGGGTCACACAGCTAGGGAATGTTAAGTGTCTGAGACCAGATTTGAACTCAGGTCCTCCTGACTTCAAGGCTGGTGCTCTATCCACTGTGCCATCTAGCTGCCCCCAAAGGGCATAAATTCTAAAAAAGTGATAAGCACTTTCTCTCTGGTACTTCACTTTCTGGAAAAGAAAAATTATTTTTTTTAAAGCTTTTTATTTGCATAACATATGTATGGGTAGTTCTTCAACATTGATTCTTAAAAAGCTTTCTTTTACAAATTTTCCCCCTAGTCCCCTCCCCTCCCCTAGATGGCAGGAAGTCCACTACATGTTAATTATGTTAAAATACTTGACAAATTGAATATATGTATACATATTTCCACACTTATCTTGCTGCGCAACAACAATCATATCTACATGAACAAAAAATATCTGAGAAAGGAAACACAATGCAGCAAACATCAATAGAGAGCATGGGAATGTTATGTTGTGGTCCACATCTCATATCCCTCTCTCTGGGTGTATATGGCCTTCTTTGCTGAACAATTGAAACTGGTTTGAAATATTTCATTGTTGCAGAGCGCCATGTCCATCAGAATTGATCATCATGTAATACTGTTGTTGCTGTGTATGATGATCTCCTGGTTCTGCTCATTTCACTCAGCATCAGTTCATGCAAGTCTCTCCAGGCCTCTCTGAAATTGTCCTGCTGGTCGTTTCTTACAGAGCAATAATATTCCATAACATTCATATACCATAATTTGTTCAGCCACTCTCCAATTGATGGGCATCCATTCAGTTTCCAGTTTCTAGCCACTACAAAAAGGACTGCCACAAACATTCTTGCACATGTGGGAAAAGAAACATTATTAAAGACGACTTAACCTCCTCTTTATGGATTGTCATGCCAATTTTTATTCTAGAAGATATGGTGAGAATAGATTTGCATAATTACAATCATCTCTTGAACCTCATTCTAGCAGCAAAAACCTGCTTCTTCTCAAACAATACATTCCATGGAATCCTAGCTCTATGACTGAAATAATGGAGTCAGCTTTCCACAGGAACACACAGAACATACTTAACTATATACAATTTTGTTGTTCAGTTGTTCAGTCATGGCCAACACTTTGCGACCCTATGAACCATAGTATGGTTCCTCTCCTATTCTTTTCTGTCCACTGTCTTTTGAAGTATATCCAAGCTCATGTTTGTTGCTTCCCTGACACTATCTAGCCATCTCCTCTCCTCTGCCATCCCCATATTCTTTTGTCTATCTTTCCCTACATCAAGATTTTTTCCAATAAGTCCTGTCCTCTCATTATATGCATAACGAATTTAAATTTAAGCTTTACTATTTGACCTTCTAATGAATAATCTGAATTAATTTCATTAAGTTTTGATGGATGTGATAATCTTGCTGTTCAAGGAAAAATTTTCTCTAACATCACAATTAGAAAGCATCAATTCTGAGGTACTCAGCTTTCCTTATAGTCAGATATACATTACAACTTGAAAAAGCATAGCTTTCGTTCTCCAATTGATAAATGGTCAAAGGATAGACAATTTTCAGATGAAGAAATTAAAACTATTTCTAGTCATATGAAAAGTTGCTCCAAATCACTATTGATCAGAGAAATGCAAATTAAGACAACTCTGAGGTACCACTACACACCTGTCAGATTGGCTAAAATGACAGGAAAAGATAACGATGAATGTTGGAGGGGATGTGGGAAAACTGGGACACTGATACATTGTTGGTGGAACTGTGAATGGATCTACCCATTCTGGAGAGCAATCTGGAACTATGCTCAAAAAGTTATCAAACTGTGCATACCCTTTGACCCAGCAGTATTTTTATTGGGCCTATATCCCAAAGAAATCATAAAAGAAGGAAAGGGCCCCACATGTGCAAGAATGTGGCAACCCTTTTTCTAGTGGCTAGAAACTGGAAATTGAATGGATGCCCATCAACTGGAGAATGGCTGAACAAATTATGGTATATGAATGTTATGGAATATTATTGTTCTGTGAGAAACAACCAGCAGGATGATTTCAGAGAGGCCTGGAGAGACTTGCATGAACTGATGCTGAGTGAAATGAGCAGAACCAGGAGATCAATGTACATGGAAACAGCAATACTATATGATGATCAATTCTGATGGACATGGCTCTCTTCAATAATGAGGTGATTCAGATCAATTACAATAATCTTTTGATAAAGAGAGCCATCTATGCCCAGAGAGAAGACTGTGGGAACTAAGTGTGGACGACAACATAGCATTTTCACACTCTCTATTGATGTTTGCTTGCATTTTGTTTTCCTTCTCAGGTTCTTTTTTCTTTCTAGATCTGATTTTTCTTGTGCAGCAAGATAACTGTATAAATATGTATACATATATTGGATTTATCATATATTTTAACATATTTAACATATATTGAACTACCTTCCATCCAAGGGAGGGGGTGGGGGAAGGAGGGAAAAGTTTGATACAGAAAGCCCTGCAAGGGTCAATGTTGAAAAATTATCCATGCATATGTTTTGTGAATAAAAAGCTTAAATTAACAAAGAAAAAAGAAAAAGCATGCCTTTGACTATGTGGCCTTTTGGGGGTTTTTTTGTTTGTTTGTTTGGTTTGGGGGTTTTTTGGACCTTTGTTTTAAAGGTAATTTTGTGTTTTTTACTATGCTGCCCAGACCTGCCATAGCTTTCCTTCCAGGGAACAAGTGTTTTTTGTTTTTGTTTTTGTTTTTGTTTTTTATTTCAAGTCTATAGTTACTGTCTACAGTGATTTTTGAGCCCAATAATATAAAATTTGACATGGCTTCAATATCTTCTCCCTCTATGTGACAAGAAGTAAGAGGAACAATTGTCATGATGTTAGTGGGGTGTTTTTTATTTATGTTAAGTTTTAAGTCAGCTTTTAAACTCTTCTCTTTAATTCTCATCATGATGTTTCTTAATTCTTCTTCATTTTCTGCCATCAGAGTGGTATCATCTGCATATCTGAGATTATTGATACTCTCCCAGAAATCTTAATTCCAGCTTTTGATTCATTCAGACTGGCATTTCACATGATTTGCTCAGAATGTAGATTAAAATAAATAAGGTGACAATATATAGCCTTGTCAAACTCCTTTTCTGAAATGAAAACTATCACCTATTGTACGTATGGTTCTCATTGTTCTTTCCTGAACTACATACAAGTTCTTCGAGAGACACGGAATATGATCTGATACTTCCTTCTCTTTGAGGACTTGTCATATTTTGTTGTAATCCACACAGTCAAAGGCTTTAGTATAATCAATGAAAGAGAAGTAGATGTTTTCTGGAATTCCCTTATTTTTTCCACGATCAAGTGAATTCTGGTAATTTGGTCTCTAATTAATCTGCCTATTTGAAAACTAGCCTGCTCTTCTGATAATTCTCATATTACATATTTATAAAATCTCATTTGCATAATCTTAAGCAGACCCTTACTGACACATGAAATGAGTATAAATGAATATTCTTTGGTATTGCCCTTCTGTGTGATTGGGACATAAACAGATTCTTTCCAAACCATTGTCCACTGTTGGTTTTTTCAAATTTTCTCAGTATATTGATTGCAGTACTTTAACATCATCATCTCTTAGGATTTTAAATTAGCTCAGCTGGAATTCCATCACTTCCACTAGTCTTCTCCCGGATGTCTGGCTCTAAATCAGTAAACACAGCATCATGGTTATTGGTGAAGTTAAGATTTTTCTTGTATAGTTCTTTATATTCTTGCCACCTTGTTTTAATTTCTTCTCCTTCCATTTGGACCCTACCATTTTTGTCTTTTATCATGTCCATTTTAATTTTTTTTTTAATTTTTAATGCACATTGCTTTATGAATCATGTTGGGAGAGAAAAATCAGAGCTAAAAGGGAAAACTAGGGGAGAGAAAAAAAAACATAAAAAAGAAGTAAACATAGCATTTATATTTTATTTACATTCAATCTCCACAGTTCTTTTTCTGGATGCAGATGGCATTTTCTGTCCAAAGTCTATTGGGATTGCTTTGGATCACTAAACCATTGAGAAAAAACAAGTCTTTTATAGCTGATTATTATACATTCTTGCTGCTTTTGTGTACAATATACATCTGGTTCTGCTTGTTTCACTCAGCATCAGTTCATGTAAATCTTTCCAGGTTTTCTAAAATCAGCTTGTTCATCATTTTTTAAAGAGCAATAACATTCCATTATTTTCATATACCATAATTTATTCAGCCATTCCATGGGCATCTATTCATTTTCAAATTCTTTACTACCACAAAAAGAGCTGCTACAAATATTTTGTACATATGGCCCCTTTCCCTTTCTTTATGATTTCCTTGGAATACAGACCCAGTAGTGTCACTGCTGGTTCAAAAGGTATACACAGCTTGATAGCCCTTTGGGCATAGTTCCAGATTGCTCTCCAGAATGGTTGGATAATTTCACAACCCCACCAAAGATATATTAGTCTCCCATTTTTCCCACATTCCCTCCAACATTTATCATTATCTTTTTTTATCATATTTTCTAATGTGAGTGAAGTGGTACCCCAAAGTTGTTTTAATTTGCATTTCTCTAATCAGTAATGATTTACAGCACTTTTCATATAAATATAGATGGTTTTAATTTTGTTATCTGAAAATTGTTCATATCTTTTGACCATTTATCAATTGGGTAATGACATATTCTTATACATTTGATAAAGTTTTTTATATATTTTAGAAATGAAACCTTTATCAGAAACATTGGCAGTAAAGATTTTTCCCCAGCTTTGTACTTCCCTTTTAATCTTGTTTCTGTTGGTTCTGTTTGTATAAAACCTTTTTTAGTTTAATGTAATCAAAGTTATTCATTTTGCATTTCTTAGTGTTCTCTACTGCTTCTTTGGTCAATAATTCCTCCCTTCTCCAAAGATCTAATAGGTAAATTATCCCTTGCTCTCCTAATTTGTTTATAGTATCATCCTTTATGCCCAAATCATGTACCCATTTTGATCTTACTTTGGTATGGGATGTGAGATCTAAGTCTATACTGAGTTTCTAATATATTATTTTTCAGTTTTCCCAGCAATTTTTGTCAAATAGTGAATTCTCAATCCAGAAACTAGAGTTTAGGGGTTTATCAAATACTAGATTACTATGGGCTTTGATTATTGTGCTGTGTGTATCTAATATATTCCACTGACCCACCACTGTATTTCTTAGCCATACCAAATGATTTTGATGACTGTTGCTTTATAATATAGTTTTATTGGTACTGCTATTATGTACATTTTTATTTGAAATGTTTCCTTGACAGTCCTAATTTTCTTGAACAGATCTCTTGTCTTTCCTATACTATTGCTTTCTTTTATTTCTCTGCATTACTCATTTGAGAAAACCGTCTCATTTTTTCTATTTTTTCCTCTGGATTTCTCCATTCAGTTGGGTATATTTTCCCCTTTCACCTTTCCCTTTCACTTTCCTTAGTTATTTGTAAAGTCTCATCAAATAGCATTTTATTTTCTTGCTCTCCTTTTTCTTTGGGATTTTTTTGTTGTTTCCATTGCAATATTGCAAACTTTTGTCCATAGTTCCTTGGATACTCTATTTACCAGATTGCATTCCTTAAATTTTTTGTAATTTTTACTTCATATTCATAAGAGACATTATTTAGGGTCTAATAGTTTTCCCTACTTTCTTCAATTTAAATCTTAATTTTGCAATGAGAAACTAATGATCTGAATCATAATCAGCTGTACATCTTATTTTAATACACTTTATAGAATCTCTCCACTTTTGACTACAAAGTATCTGATTGACTATAAATCCATCTGATTTCTATATTTACCGACTGTGATGTTCATGTATAGAGTCATCTTTTGTGTTGTCAAAAAAGAATGTTTGCCATGACTAGTGAGTTATCTGGACAAAACTCATTAGATTCTGCCCTGCTTTATTTTATACTCAAGGAAAAACTGGCCTATTATTCCAATTATCTTTTTATTTTTTACTTTAGCATTCCAATCTCCTATGATAAATGTGATATCTTTTTTGTGTGTTATTTCTAGAAGATGTTGCCAGGATCAAAAATGAAAGGGGTGAATTCATCATCAGTGAAGAAAAAAATTAAAACAATTATCATGGAACTGGTTCATTTAGGCCTCTTTGGTATCTGTATTTGCATCACAGACTCATATCAATCAAGTTTGACTTGGATTCAAACAGATATCATTCTGTCATTTTTGAGCTTACATAGTGTAGCTTTTCTCACCCTTTAATTGACTATGAGGGCTACTCCATTTCTTCTGAATGATTCTTGCCCACAGTAGGATAGGGTGATATCCCCTAAATTAGATTCACCACTTCCTTAAGTGGGTCAAAGAACAAATCATAAAAACAATCAATAATTTCAATAAAGAAAATTACAATAATGAGATAATATGCCAAAATTTATGGGATGCAGCTGAAGCAGTACTTAGAGGAGAATCTATATTTCAAGTGCATTATATATTCTAATTTATAATTCTAATCGCTAAATCAAATAAGGAAAGAATCAATGAATTGGGCATGCAACTGAAAAAATTGGAAAATATTCAAGCTAAAAATTCCTAACTAAACACAATATTGGAAATCCTGAAAAATTAAAAGAAAAATTAATAAAAATAGAAAGGAAAAAAACTATCATACTAATAAAACCAGAAAATGGTTTTATTTAAAAAAATAAAATAGATAAACCATTGGTTAATTTGACTTAAAAAAGGAAAGAATAAAACCAAATTGCCAGGATCAAAAATGAAAGGGGTGAATTCTTCACCAGTGAAGAAAAAATTAAAACAATTATCAGGAGCAATTTTGCTCAATTCTATGCTAATAAATTTTACAATCTAAATGAAATCAATTATTATTTACAAAATATAAATTGTCCAGTTTAACTGAAGAAGAAATAATATATTTAAATAGCTCAATCTTAGAAAAAGGCATTGAACAAGCCATCTATTAACTTTCTAAGACAGATCCACAGGGCTGGAAGAATTCACACAGGAATTCTACTGAACACTTAAAAAGCAATTAATCCCAATACAATATAAAATATTTGGAAATGTGGGTAAAGGAGGAGTATGACCAAATTACTTTTATGACACAAATATGATGCTGATACCTAAATTAGGAAGAGCCAAAAGCAGAAAAAGATAATTACAGAACTATTCCATAATGAGTATTATTGCAAAAATAAATAAATAAAATATTAGCAAAGAGATCACAGCAATATATCATAAAGATCATACATTATGACCTGGTGCAATTTATGCCAGGAATATAGGGGTGGTTCAATATTAGCAAAACTATCATCATAATCAACCATATCAATAACAAAATCAACAGAAATAATATGATTATGCAAAAAAGGAAGAAAAAGTTTTTGACAAAATATAACACCCATTCTGGTTAAATAAACTAGAGGGCATAGAAATAAATGGAGATCACCTTAAAATGATAACTAATATTTCTCTAAAACCAAAAGCAAGCATTATCTGTAATGGATATAAGCTAATAATCTTCCTAATACAACTAGGGGTGAATCAAAGATGTCCACTACAACCTCTATTATTCAATACTGTACTAGAAATATTATAGCAATGAGGAGAAAAAGAAATCAAAGAAATTAGAATAGACAATGAGGAACACAACAATCATTTTTTGCAGATGACATGATGTTATACTCAGAGAATACTAGAAAATCAATTAAAACTACTTGAAATACTTAACTTTACCAACATTTCAGAATATAAAATAAACTCACATAATCATTTTTGTGATTTTGTGAAAAAAATGCATTCTTACATATTTTAGCAAAGCCCAGCAAGCAAAGGATTAGAAAGAGAATTTCCATTAAAAAAAAAAAAACTGCAGATAATATAAAATACTTGGCAGTTTGCCAATGCAAACTCAAGAACCTCAGGGGTAGGTCATGCCAAAATAACACACACACATAAATAACAAAATTAAAAAAAATTCTATCTAAATTAATCTGCCTATTTAGTGCCATAGTACTGTTTAAAAATATTTTTAAAGCTAGAAAAATAATAACAAAATTCATCTGGAAGGACAAAAGGTCAAAGATATCAAGGGAATCATAAGGAAAAAAATAATATGAAGGGAGGCTCTCTAATCATATTATATTTTAAACTGTATTGTAGAATGGTAATTATCAAAACAAAGAAATAGTGGTAAGTCAATGGAATAGATTCGGTACACATTACATTACAGTAATCTAGTATTATGATAAACCCAAAGATTCAAACTTTTACAACAAAAACTCATTAATTTTTCATTGATTGCAAAAACTCCTAGGACAACAAGGGGTAAAGTATGGCAGAAACTAAGTATAGACCAACATCTCACACTGCATGCCAGGATAAAGTCAAAATTAGAACATGATTTACACATAAAGGATGACATCATAAATATATTAGAAGAGAATGGAATACATTATTTTTTAGATCAGTGGAAAAGGAAGGAATTTAAGAACAAAGAAAATATAGAAAGCCTTGCAAAATGTAAAATACATCATTTTTATTATATAGCATTTAAAAATTTTTGCACAAACAAAATTAATGCAACCATAATTATAAGGACAACAGAAAGGGAAATTTTTGTAGCAAGTATTTCTGATAAACTCATTTTTTTAAATATATAGACAACTGACTTAAAATGATAATACAAGTCATTCCCCAATGAATAAGTGGTTAAAGGATATAAGCAACCAGTTTTCAGATGAAGAAATCAAAGCTATCTATAATCTTATAAAAAATGCTCTAAATTAGTACTGATTATAGAAATACAAATTAAAACACCTCTGAAATACCACCTCATACCTATCAGATTAGCTAATATGACAAAAAAGTAAAGTGATAGTTGTTGGAAGGGATATAGAAAAACTGGGACACTAATGCATTGTTGATGGAGCTATGAACTGATCTGGCAATTTTGCAGAGAAATTTAGAACTATGCTCAAAAAGCTATAGAACTGTATATACCCTTTGATCCAGCAATACCACTACTAAGCTTGTATTCCAAAGACATCCAAAAAATGGGGGGATTACCTACAAGTACAAAAATATTTATGTATTATTGAGATGGCTAAAAATTGGACATCAAAAGGATGCCCATGAAGTGCAGAATGGCTAAATAACCTATAGCATATGATTATGAGGGAATATTATTGTGTTATAAGCAATGACAAATAGAATACTTTCAGAAAAATCTAGAAAAAATTACATAAACTGATGCAAAGTGAAATGAACAGAACCAGAAGAAAATTTCCATAGCAACAATATTGTGCTATTATAAATTATTTAGCTATTCTCAGCAATACAATGATCAAAAACAATCTCAAAGGACTAATGATGAATTATATTATCCACCTCCAGAGAAAGAACTGATATTGTTTGTATACGGAAAGAAACATAATATTTTTCCTCCTTATTTCTTTCATTCACGTCTTCTTACACAAACTAATATGGAATTGTATAATATTGCATATATCCATATCTGATTGCTTACCATCTCAGGGAATAGAGAGGAGAAGAAAGGATATAGTATGGAACACAACACTTTAAAAATAAGTTTAAAATTGTTATCTAATTTAAAAAAATAAAATATATTAAAAACATTTTTAAATTTACCCATTTTTTTTCCATTTAAGTTTACTGATAGCCCAGATATTGATGTTTATTTTTCCATTTCTTGTTTGACTATATCCAGTTTACCTTGGTTCATAAATCTTACATTCCAGTTTCCTATACGATATTGATCTTTACATTAAGCTTTCCTTTTACGACCAGACACATCTGCAGCTGAGCTCCCTATTGACTTTGGCCCAGCCATTTCATTAATTCTGGAGTTACTTTTAGCTGTCCTCCATTCTTCCACAGTAGTAGGTTGGCCACCTTTTGATCTGAGGGGCTCATTTTTCTGTGTCATAACTTTTATCATTTTAACTGTCTGTTAGGTTTTTTTTAGCAAAGACACTGGAGTGGTTTGCCCTATCTTTCTCCAGTGGATCACCTTTTGTAAGAATTCTGCGCTTTGACTTGTCTATCTTGGGTTATCCTGCACAAAATAGCTCATAGTTTCATTGAGTTACACAAGCCCACAATGAGACAGTTATCCAGGAGGAGCTAGGTACAATGCTTTACTTTTATCACAGGAATAATAAAAGCAACAAAATAATGCATATTAATATCTAGTTTCATGGCTAGTATTTATTTTAGTTCTAGGCAACACAGATAGTACTTGGAACTTAGGAGTTCTAGAGAAGACACAGTTTGTTGTCCTTAGTCTCCCATTTAGGATCTTTCCGTTAGCAGGCAAAAAGGTAGATAATATCATACATTTACTATATGTTTGAGTCATAAGACCCTAGATACAGTCTCTAGATAAAGACTCAGGAACTCTGAACACAGAAATCAACTTTTTTCACAACATAGAGTTTGAACTTCAGATTCAGGAAACCAAATCTCTTATTATGTAGTGCTTTACTGTTTGATGTTCTCTTTTACTCCTACTGCTTTTACTATGGCTGGGTCATTGCTTATAGAGGATGGGTACAATCAAAGGCAAGTCAAGAATAGAGAAAAACTCACTGATCTACTCATCCTTGCACCTGTTCTTTCCCCTGCATCCCCTCTCCCATGTCTCTAACTATAAATACTTTAGTTCAGGTTTCTGTTGTCTAAGAATGAACACACACACACAAATACACACACATACACATACATAAATTCTTCTCTCTTCATTTATACAACTACCATACTAGTTCAGACCTTATTACATCTCACTAGACTATTTCTTTTTATATTACATATACACATAAATATTCCCCTCAGTTATATGTAAAATAATTTTTTTAATTATTGAATTTCAAATTTTCACTCTCCTCCCTTCACCTCCTCTTTCTCTGAGATGGTAAGCAATTTTATATTTCACCTAGATTATTTTTGCCTTTTAGGTGTGTTCCCACTTCAAGTCTCTCATCCTCCACTCAACTGCTGAAGTGTTTCTCCTAAAGAATATATCTGACCATGTTTGTCCCCTTTTTAATCAACCACATTGGCTCTCTTACTTCTAGGATCAAATGAAAATTTCTCTTTTTGTCATTTAAATCTCCTTATAGCTTGAGCCCTTTCTACTTTTCCAGTCGTTTTTTATATAACTCTCTCCAATATCCTCTATAATTCAGCTACAATGGTGTACTTGCAATCTGTCACACATAATACTTCATCTTCCATCTCTAAAGCTTTATACTGGTTACACCATGTGAAATGCCAATGACAAATCAGCTCTATTGGCTCTCAGAGACCATGAAAGCAAGAAAAGATAGAAAAGGTAGAAAAGATCGATGTATGTGGTCAAGACAAGATGTAAGTGGTCAAGACAAGATGTAAATGGTCAAGACAAGTTTACTGTATCTATGCTCTCCATATTTAAGCCCTAAAACCACAAAATTACTAAGGAAACATAAAGCAGATAAACCAATCAGTGCATGAAGGGGCAATGTTTTGTGTATTGGTAGAAAGTAGATATTCTCTGTAGAAACAGTTTCACTCCCTTGCCATCCTTACTGATACATGCCCAACACACTTGTTCCTAATTCTTCTTGGTCTTTGTCAGTCTGCTGGCTGACATTTTAGAGGGGTTCAAGGGGGGTTCAGAGCCAGATCAAAATAACCTTGAATCCTGCAGCTAAACAGGTGTTGCCTGGAGAGGCATAATACCACATGTCTATAATGTTCTCCCTCCTTTTCTCAATCCCTAGCTTTTCTCACTTGCTTCAAAATTCATCTCAAATACTATCCTCTATGGAAGGCCTTTTCCTGACATCTCTATTTCCCTAGCTGCCCTTCCTTTCCCCCAGCACTTTCCTTCTGGGATTTCCCTACATTTACATCTAACTATATATGTGTGTATGTTTGTGTGTATATCTATCTATCCATTTATATAGCACATACACATGTACATAAAATACACACAAATATACAGATATAGACATGAGCTACACATTGTTATTTGCATGTTATTTCCCTTATTAGAATGAAGGCAGGGTCTATTTTTGGCTTTTTAACTAACCCCCACACTTAACATAATAATTGGAAGTGCCTGATAAGTAAGCACATCTAAATTCATGTTGACTCACTTTCCTATTTCTATAAATGACACCATTGTCTTCAGAGTAATCAAAGCAAAGAACTCAGTCACTTTTGACTATTTTCCTTTTCTCTTATTGTTACCCTGAATCATTCAGTCAGTCAGTTAAACTTTTACCAAGTGTTTACTGGGTATTAGATCCTGTAAAAAGCATTGGAAAAAAGAAAAGCAAAAATACAGTCCATGCTGTCAAAAAGATCACATTCTAATTGAGCAGGTAGCATGCAAAGAATTATGTACATATAGATATAGTTCAAGCAGAAAGTAATCTTGGATGGAAGCAGGAGGGAGAGGGGGAAGGAGAAGATAACTGAGGGATCAGTAAGAGTCTAATAAACTAGATGGAATTTGTTAAAAGATGAAGATACTGAGTCCTCCTGGCTTCAGGGACAGTCAATGCAAATGAGCAGAGTCAGGGATGAGGGTTTCCTGTATCATGAATAACAAGAAGGCAAAACAGCTAGATCATAAAGTGTGTGGAAGGAATTAGAGTATAAGGAGACTGGAAAGATCAGATTGTGAAGGCTTTTAAATGCTATTTAGAGCACTGATCCTAGAGGTAATAGGAAGCCAATGGAATTTATTTACATGCTCAAACTTGTATGGCAGGAAAATTATTTTGGCAGTTGAATAGAAGATGAATGGGAAAGAAAATTAAGGCAGACAGATCAACTAGATAATATTAGATAAAAGATGATAAGGTCCTTTCTAAAATGGTGTCTGCCTGTGAGTGGAGAGAAGTCAACTTTCATGGTGGTGAGTTTCCTAGAAAATGGTACAAAAGTCAAAAAAGTAATGAATATTGATACACTGAACCTATGGGAAACAGAGGGTTATATTCCCATAATCACTAAAAACTGAATATTTTCCCTAGAGATTATAAAAACACATTTTTCTTTATAAAATCATTTAAATAAAATAGTGATTATAATAACACAAGCTTTTCCTAAAACAGAAAAAATGAAACAAACCACAAAATACAATAAATAAAATAAAATTGACAACATGCAAAACCTTTTTTTTTCACAGAATCTTAACATTCTATGACCCTTGTGCTAGCATCTCAATTTAAAAAATTGATTTCAATTAATACTGACTCTTCATAAAACATGAAACCTACAATCCCATAAATATTATACACCAAATAAAATTCTAAAAACTAAAACATTGTTTAACCTTAATTTTACCTTCCACTATGTCAGATGATAGTATGGGACATTGTTTTAAACTTTTCTACTTTTACTGCCCTCTGGAAACCAAGGGAGAGGGTTTCTGGAATTTTAGTTACTATTGTTGGAAGATGCCAAGACAAGTACGGTTTCAAGGTCACCTCTGACACTCAGTCCTTCGTGACTGGCAGATGATATTGATATTGTGAATGATTCAACAGCTTGAAATAATACATCAGCAACATCTGCATTGTGTGCTGTTTAAGAGTCTTAAAAATCTTGGAGTTTGGGACCATAGAATGGTCAAGATGATGTTTCACCTAGAGACTGGGATCAATGATGGGAGCAGCAAACAATGAAAATATTCAATGAATGTTCAGGGAATTCTTTACAACTGTAGGATGAACAAACTAGTGAAACAACTATTAGGATAGCAGTCACTCCACAGACTTAGATGAATTTCACCTCATATTTTTTTCTCTACTATATATAGCCAAGAATGTGTATGGCTATCAACTCAAAAGTGAAAATGAGGTTACTAATAAAGTCACACACTGATGCTTGAAGTCAGGGAAATTAAATACATGAATGTTGGGGATTGACTGTTTAAGAGAAATTGTGAATGGGGAACAACAAGACCTGATAACATGTTAGATCAGTACAAATGAGTAATCAAGTTTGACACCAAAGTTTTGAAGGATAATGGTGTCCTCAAAAGGAATATGAAAGTTAGTAGAATGAGACAGTTTGATGATACAGGTAATGAATTCTGGTTTTGATATCCCTAATTTGAGGTCTTGATAGCCATTCAATGTCCTGAAATATCTAAAAGTCATTTCGTTATGAGGGAATAGGAGAAAGATAAGGGATAGATCTGGTAATTATTTCATACAGAGACAGTTGAACTCATGAGAGATGATGAGATTTCCATTGGAGATAGTATAACGAGAAAATGGAAGATGGCCCAAGACTGAGCCTTAGAAAATACTCATATTGAGCAATTTGGAACTATGTCCAAAGAGCTATCAAAGGGTGCATACTCTTTGATCCAACATTGCCTCTTCTGAGTCTATTGTATTGCAAAGAGATCATAAAAGAGAGGAACGGACTCATATATGCAGAAATGTTGTAACAGCCCTTTTTCTAATGTCAAGGAACTGGAAATTGAGTGGATGCCCATCAGTTGGGGAATGGCTGAATAAGTTATGGTGTATGAATGTTATGGAATATTATTGTTCTATAAGAAACGACCAGCAGGATGATTTTAGAAAAGACATAAACTGATGCTATGTGAAATGAGCAGAACCAAGAGAACATTGTACACAGCAACTATAAGATTATGTGATGGACTTGGCTCTTCTCAACAAAGTGGTGATTCAAGACAATTCTAATAGACTTATGATAGTATCATCCACATCCAGAGAGAGAACTATGAGGACTAAATGTGGATCAAAGCATGGGATTTTCATCTTTTTCATATTATTGTTATTGTTTGTTTGCTTGTGTTTTTTCTTTCTTGTGTTCTTTTCCCCTTTTGATATGAGTCTATGCATGACATATATAAATATGTTTAACAACATATTTCTTAACAGAATTGCACCTGTTTAATATATATCAGGTTACTTGTTGTCTAGGGGAAAGGGGGAGAGAGGGAGAAAAATTTGAAACACAAGGTTTTGCAAAGGTGAATGTTGAAAACTACCTTTGCATGTATCTGGAAAAAATAAAAAAGTAAAAAGTTAAAAAAAAAGAAAAAGAAAATACTAATGGTTAATGGGTGCAATTTGGATGAAAAAGCAGCAAAAATACAGGCACAGAAATAGTCAGATAGGCAGGAGGAGAATCAAAAGGGAATAATGTCATGAAAACTTAAAGGAGAGAAAAATTAATATCCCAAATTTAATGCCTCATCCAGGAGGAGAAGATGATTGATAATGTCATAGCTTATAGAAAGGTCAAAAAAAATGAGAATTCGTTTGAGAAAAGGCCGTTAGATTGGTCAATTAAGATATCACTGGCATGTTTGGAGAGAGCAGTTTCAACTGAAGGAAGAATTTAGACTGACTGCAGTAACTTAATAATTCATATTTATATAAAGTTTGAAAGTTTATATGTCTTATGACTATGTGAAGTAGTTGATAGGTTTTAATATATCCATTTTAAAGGCAAATAAACTTTGGTTTTGAGTGTCAAAGTAACTTGTCTAAAGTTAACAGATACAAAGAATCAGCACTGGGTTTTCAATCCAGCTCTTGTGCCTCCAAGTATTTTTCTTTTTTCTTTTAGAAAAGAGCAAGTAAATTGTGAGCTCCTGAACCCCTACACAACAGGCACAACTAGAGCAAGCCACCTCAGAGCAGTGGGCAAGCCATAAGCACCCGAAATTTCTGTGCATAAAACAGATGATTAGGTCCCTGGACTCCAGCGTGAGTAACTTGGGACACTGCCACCTGTTCCCCAAGAGCAGAGCTCAATTTTAAAAGTCATGATCTTGGCTAAAAAATGAGTAAGAAACAGAAAAGAGCCCTGATCATAGAAAATTGTAGCAACAGGGAACATAAAAACATAAATCCAGAAGAGTGTAACACTGTCAAAATGTCTACATGTGAAGCTTCAAAGGGGAAGATGAATTGGTCTCAAACACAAAAGTCCTCTTGGAAGAGCTCAAAAAGATTGGTATCAGTAATTGGGTAATTAGAAAAAATAATGGGGTAAAGCTGACTATGATGTGATTCTAAAAAATATAACTGGTTAGGAAAAGGCAAAAGAATCATAAGATTCAAGTGCAAAAGGGAGAATTGACATTGAAGAATTAGATGGGAGGAGTAGGGCTGCTAGTTTTAGAATCTACTCATACTGAGAATGAGTTAGAGGGAATAATACATATATATTTTGAAGAGTATAAAGTCTTCTAACTTTATAAAGAAATGAGAGAACAGGTTTAGGGAGAAAGCTGTGTAGATTAATGGGAATAGTATAAGGTGTGAGGACTAATGGAAATAGGATAAAAAGTCAGGGGAAGTGAAGAGAAAAGATAAGGGAGGGATCCTTGGAGGGGAGTTCATTTAAGTAATAACAAGGCAAGGTAGTGGGTAGAAGTAAAGCAGAAAAGTCAGCAGGGATAGAACATAAGAGATAAATACAAACATAATAATAATAATCAGGATGAGAATTTATTGGAAAAAAGTTAGAGTAATAACCATTGATCTCACACAAAGTTAAAGCTAAAATAAATTTAATCAAAAGAGAAAAATAGGGAAATTACACTATATGTCAGTCATATTAATTAACATTGTTTTAGACTATTAAAAATAATTAGCATAAAGTTGGAATATTGATTTGGAGTAGGAAATGATGAGTTGATAGATTTAGAAACAAAATATAAAAAGACTTGGACATATGAAGGATGATGTTAATCACCTTCAAAGAAACAGGACAAACTAGCAAAATATGACCTTACATAGATGTATCTGACTTCCTATGTGTACATATGTGTCTAATTACAGGTATTTATGTATATGTATGTTTATACATATGTTTATGTATAAGTCCCTGTGAACATTTGGGGTGGATTCTCTATCACTGTCCATCTCTCATTCCTTCTGAGATAATTAAATTCTGCTTTGCTCACAGAGCACCTTCTCTGCTGAGGGCACAACCTGCTGGGTGCTCCTGTGTCTGTCTCCCATGCTATACAATCAATTCTAAAGTTCTTGAGAGGGACCTTGAGATGACCTTGTATCACTTTTTCTGGCCACCTTGTTAGTGCTTACCCTGTATGAGCTCTTCAAAAAATCATCTATTTAGCAAGTGTACATTTGGCATTTGAACAATGTGACCAGCCCAAAGGAGCTGCACTCTCTGCAGTAGAGTTGGAATGCTTGGCAATTTAATTCAAGGAAGGACCTCGGTGTCTGGTACCTTCTCCTGCCAGGTGATCTTCAGAGTCTTCCTAAGACAATTCAAAGGGAAGCGATTTTGGTTCCTGGCATGGCATGGGTACACTGTCCAGATTGCACAAGCATACAATAATGAAATTAGCACAACAGCTCCATAGACCTTCATTAGTCAGTCTAATCTCTCTCCTCTCCCACACTTTCCTTCAGAGCCTCTTAAGCACTGAACTAGCTCTGGCAATGAGTGTGTCAATCTCATTATCAAGGTGAACACCTTAGAAAGTACACTACCACTCAGTGCAGCCTCCAAAACTGAAATGCAAGAAAGTATGGTTGGATTCTCTGCTACTTGTGTTAATTTTGGCCTAAAAATTAACACCAAAAAAAACACAGATACTCCATCAGCCAACACCACATACACATACACGTATGTATGTACACACACATATTTGTGTGTATGTGTATGTTTGTATATATCCTCATTTATAGCTTTGTGGGGTACAGAGTGAGGCAGTGAGGAAAAACAAGTAGAACAAAGAAAAATCTCAGTCTAGGGGAGTCAAGATGCAATACTAGATTTGACTAGTTTATTCAAGCAAGTAAGGTTCTTATATCACAGAGAAAACTTGCTCTTTCACATGGGAAAAGCACTAATGCAAAGACAGCATATTTTCTTGTGGACATTTCATATCCTTATTGTGATTGGTTCCTGTACTTTCCCAGTTCTGGTAGTCACAATGTATGCATCTGTTCTTCTGAACTTCGGTTGTTATCATTTGCTAAGTATCTGGGAGAGAGTCCAAGGACTTATATCTGTGGGAAGAGACCTTGCACCTTCCTTGCATTCAAGCTGAGCTCAAAGATTTTCAGACACAGCCCTCCACAGGCAGGAGGGTAAGAAAGAGGAAAAAAAGAAGAAAATAAAGAGTGAGCAGAAGAGAATAAATAAAAACCTACAAGAAAGCAAAGATGGACAACTCCAAATACAATGCGTAGTATTTACTATATAGACTTTCTTACAATGGAGCTTTATTGCTTTATCTTTTTAATCCCCTCATGTGTTTCTGTACACATGATAATTTTTTTTCCTTTTCTTATTTTGATTTTAAGTTCAATTTTTTTTATCAAGGGGCAAAGATTGTATTACACTGACAACTGCAGGACCAATTAATAAGGAAAAGTCAGGAGCTGAGCTCCCTGGAAGAATTCACAGTTAATCAGAGGGAAGATGCCACAAAGGGATGGCAAGTGGGGGATTATGCCATTGACCGATAGGCCAAATTTCTAAAGATTATCAAACTTTTCAGTATGAGTAGTTCTTTTATAGGCAAAATATAACATTGGAGTTTCTGAGTGTAGAATTATGATGGTTTTGTCAATATAGAAAATTGAACCAAGTATTCAACCAGAGGTAGAACTATAATAAAAATCCACTTAAAGGTAACAAAAGGCCTAATCACAATCATCCTATCACTGCTCATTCCTGCCTAGAAGCTTGGCTTCAATTCAGTCTCTCTCTCTGTCAACTCCCACCTAGCTACCAAGGACCTCATCATTTCCCCTCTCAAACAAACGGGACCCAAAATCATTTGGGGTGAGGGATAAAGGTCTGAAACTGCTTTCTGTTGAGATTGGACATAGAGTTGTCCCTGTCTTAAGGCTCCCACTTGAAAGAATGATGAGCTTGAGGACCCAGAAGCTGGTAATTGCAGTATCCAATGTTTATTATCATTTGAAGGCAAATCAGCTGCAACTCAGAGAAAACAAATTTAATGAGAAGGAGGGGTAAGTGATGATAGCATTATAAATGGTAAAGGGGTGCTCAGCTGGCCAAGGGTACACTGCCAAAGTGTTTAGACATTGGGTGGAGAGGATGATGGGCTAAGGAGGTTTCCAGTTGGTATGGCAAAAGGTTGCCTTTACTCCAAACCACACTGATATATTTAGTAATAGGCAGATGACTAGGTAAAATACTCATTTGCCTGATTGTTCAAGATATAATGACTACAAATTACAGACTGAAAACAGCAAGGTTTTGACATATTTGCATTATGCTCATGTGTTCTACTGACCACTTGCTCTGATCATATAAATTTTCTATAAGAGGAAAAGTTTTCAGGCACATAATTGTGACAGGATAAAGCATCTTTATCTCTGTTTGACTTCAGGTAAGAGTCACATTTGACAACCAGTCATGCAATAACAATTCCAGCTCATAGCCAGACTCAGGAATAATCAGATGGGAATCCCAGTCAAACTAGCCATACATGTCCCACCTTAAGGTAAGCCTCAGATTGGTTCCCAGCTTTTGTCCAGATACATAACTCCACATCTAAAAGTTCCAGATCACATTCCTCTGAGTAACTTGTGGTATTTCTCTTGAATGGTGAGTTACTAACTTAATGTCAGTCAGAAAATCATATCTGAATTCAAAATTCAAAAGCAATCAGTAATAGTCCTAAGAGATTTTCTCTCAACAAGTCTTACCAATCAGAAGCTTCAGGTCTCAAGAACTGACTATACTCTTACATTGATAAAGAAAAATAAAACAATTAAGTTAGTCATTTAAATTCAACCTCAAAAAAAGACCAATCTTTAAATCATTTATCTCAATTTTGTGATTATATGTTGGCCATAAATCCATATGAAGTTATCAAATATAAAACAATTACAATATAAAAATAGCTAACATTCATATAGCATTTGTCTTGTGCCAAGCATTTTTAGTCATGTAATACTCTAGAACAATGGTTCAATTATTCCCTTACAGAAAGAAACAACCTCAATTCTTCTTGGATCATAAGAGTGGAGTTCTAGCTATTTCCAAATACCATTAACAAATCATAAAAAGCTTAACTGCATAATTATTAATTTTTTTCAACTGAAACATAGAAGGAGAATTTACCAAAGACAAGTTGGCTGGTTCCCCTACTTCACATTGCCATGCTTGTTCATGGGCTTTCCCAAGGCAGAACCTGCTAGGGCTGGGGTGACTGATACCTGGAACTTCCTTAATACACAACCATGTGATTTAAACCACATGTGGAGTCCCATGGAGGAGAGGGGCTACAAGGAGTTCCCTGTCTAGAGAAATAAAGTATTGATTAGGGCTCTAGAGCCCTTAATGGTCTCCTTCCACAGGGGCCTAAAACCATACGGTGCTGAGCCTAAGACTGACTACTAGGGGGTAAGCAATAAGGAAGCAAGCTGCCCTTGAGTAGAAAAGGTACTAGAAATGTTGGAGGTAGGCCAAAGATTGGACATAAATGTCTGCAAATCAAACAAGGGCATCTATTGGGGTAAGGGGGTAATATACCCTGTGAGCCTCCTTCTTAAGGGAAAGGGGCTAACAGAGGAAATAGTACCCTAGAATTTACCAAGATATTTCAAAAGGGGTGAATTCCTGGAATTACCCCATAATCTCAGGAGTCCTTTTCTGCTATCTTAAAGTGACTGCCAATCTCTTCAATGATTAATCTCAAAACTTCTATAATCTGCTCATATTTTGATTCTACTTTAATTAATTAGCTTGATTTTTGTAGCCCTAGCTTGGCCAGTATAGAGAAGACATGAAAGCTAAGTTCCCTAGTAGTACTCATAATTAAACAGAGAGAAAATGTTGTTAAGGTAAAAATCATTAAGGTATGGCAAGTGAGGGGATTATGTGGGCTAAATTCCTAAAGAAGTTTACTTAAAAAAATTTTTAAGAGTTTATAATTAAAAGAAAGAAAGAAAGTAAGTAAAAAGAAAATAAGTAATGGAGCATTAAGCTGCCTTAAGAGATATGCAGCTTCCAAGTATAGCACTCCCTATAGACTCACTTTCCCAATTCCCATTGAACTATAAAATTCAGTATCCAGAGGACATCTGACTATTCTCCATCAAGGATTTTATATGAAATAACACTGAGAGGTTATGGTTTCTAATACTTTCACTCATGATCCCTCTATGCAGCATATTTCCCAAAATAATTAAAATAGATATCAATTGACTTTTACAAAGTGATACTTATCAAGAAGTTACAGCAATGACAGAAGTAGAAAAAGAAATATCTCCCCAAACTAGTGTGTGTACTGTCCCCTGGGGAGACTGAACCAAACTAATGTTGTTCATCCTTCATTCTCTCTCTCTCTCTCTTTTTTTTTTGCTTTTTGCTGAGGCAATTGGGGTTAAGTGACTTACCCAGGGTCACACAGCTAGGGAATGTTAAGTGTCTGAGACCAGATTTGAACTCAGGTCCTCCTGACTTCAGGGCTGGTGCTCTATCCACTGCGCCACCTAGATGCTCCCATCCTTCATTCTCAAAGAGGACCAGTGACATGAGAAAGGTGATGTTTTAACTTTCAAGTGAGTTGGATTTTAGTGAAGAAGGGCTGTGCAAAATCATCAGCCCTACTCTCTCATGCAGAGTCCTTCAGCATCCAATGGCAAGACATAGGTCAGGATGATTGGCCATGGTCCCAGATACAGTGAGGGATCTCAATCTTTTTAAACTAAGGTGTTTCCCAGGGTTCAGTTTATTTGAGGCAACACCCATTCAGTGATTAATGGATAGGTAAGAACTGAAGCAAAAGAGGGCCTAGTTTGCCTTCTCTAAAGTATCAGTCTTGGAGGGGAAAACACTCAGGATTTCCGGCCAGAACAGAAACAATTGCTATTTACACTAATTCTGAACTATCAAAACCTCAAAAATGGCCAAGTGAGGCCCAGTAAGAGCAGAAGGATTTGGATTTAAAGGCATAGTCATGTAGCTCCATTTGATTTCCAATGGGCTTTATCGAAGTCTGGTTTTACAGAGCTCTAGTTCAAAAATTCGTAAATAAAAAAAAAAAAAACTACATGAGGCAAAGGGATTAATTGTTCCAGAAAAAAAAGATAGAATAAATAAGTAGAGGAGAAAGAGAAAAATTTGGAGGGGGAAGGAAGAAAAGAAGGAAGGAAAGGAGGAAAGGAGAGAGGGAGGGAGGTAAGAAAGGAAGAAAGGGAGGGAAGGAAAGAAGAAAGAAGGAAAGGAAGGAAGGGAAGGAAGGGGAAAAGGAAGGAAGGAGGCAAGGGAGGGAGGGAGGAAAAGAAGGTAAGGAAGGAAGAGAAGAAAGGAAGGAGAGAAGGAAAGAGGGAAGGAGGGAAGGAAGGAAGGAAACCTTGAACCCTAGATTGTTTATTCATTTTATAAACTATTGGAGAAATGGTCATTGCCTTCAGAGAGGAACATCTGGAAATGTACTAGATGATCATGATAATTTAAAGAGTGTCTTTAATGGAAAGGACTCAGTCCTGAAACAATAAGGGAAGGGGTCAAAGAAAAGGAAAGAAGCTAAGCATTTCTATAATACAATTTGATATCAGAGCCCAAACTTTGCAGCAGAATTGGAAATGTTTCTTCCAATCCCACACTAAAGGCCTTTGCCCTTTCTAAAAGTATATAATATTACCCAAACTAAGGGCTTCTAGTTGATGTTGAAGTAGAAAGTGGTAGACTTGCCATCACTGAATATCCCAGCTGAGTAGAACAACTCATTCTAGCAGAACAGCCTAGCTGAAGGAATCCTGCAGACTGACCAATTTAGATGATATATCATGCTCTCTGAGGGGCAAGCCCAACCCAGGATTGAAAACCATAACCAGAATGAACTTTTTAAGCACTATTCTTGGCCTTTGTGGGATCCCCAGTGCTTATACAGTCTGACATACATAGTAGGTGCTTTACAAATGTTTTCTGACTGTCTCTATCAAAAATATTTCTAGAGTTATAGTCTTAAATAATGTTTTGAAAGAAATTAAGCAACTCATTATTTTTATAAAGCATTTTGTAATTGGAAAACTATTGTTTTAATGGCAATGAGCACAAATCAAATGGAGTAATAACTTATAAACTATATTTTTAAAACATATGAGACCTTTTTTAAAGAAAACAGTGGTGGTAGCTCAACTTCACTCATTAAGAGCTCCAGAATATTTCATTAAGATGCTCCTCAATCACTAGTTCCCAACACTTTTCAAAAATGTCAACTGCAGCATATTTAATGAGAAATTACATACAGGGAGTACATTAATTTAAAATGTTGACAGTATAGAACAAATCTGACAAAGTTGACCATACCATCCAAAAGGACTGAATGACTCAAGTGCAATGATTTTTATCAGTTTCATCCTCTCATTATTCTTCCATAAGAAATATATTTGCCAAAATGTTAGCTGAGTCTTTATTTACTCAGTTCACTGTCATCCAAAGTCTAGAAAGATTATTTTTACAAATAGTGTTTGGCCCTGGTCACCAAACATGTGCCTCACCTACTACGACTGACTGCCAAGAGTCTCTGACTAATTCAAAACCTTTTCAACTGGCAAGACTCGTGGACACAAAAGTGGCTGGCAACCAGACAGAGTTGGTAGGGTAAGTGCCAAAGGACATGCTTGTTAGCCCTGATTAAGACCCTTCTTACTTGCTGGATTCAGTGGTCATGTCAAGACCAAACTTAGATGTTTTAAGTGGCTTCTGGAATGCAAAAGGGAGATTGTCTTTGATAAAATGATTAGTTACTGTCCTCAAGAGAAGTTATAGTCAAGAAATGACTATTAAAGAAATATTACATTTTACTTTCTTATAACTTTACTATTTCCAATCTAATCAATTTTTTTTTTTGTTTTTTTGCTGAGGCAATTGAGGTTAAGTGACTTGCCCAGGGTCACACAGCTAGGGAATGTTAAGTGTCTGAAACCAAATTTGAACTCATATCCTCCTGACTTCAGGGCTGGTGCTCTTTCCACTGCACCAACCTAGCTGCCCCAACAATCTTTATTCTTAACAATAATAATTAATAAATAAAAATAACTATAATAAAGCTAATATTATAACAATAGCAACAATCTCCTAAATTAACACAAGAAAACAGAATCCCCACAAGATAAAATATTTTATTAACTAATTCTGGAGAAATGGAATGAATAAATAGAGTACTCAATTAATATTCTCAGTCACCAGTCTTGTTACATGAACAATTTGGAAAATCTATGAAGACATGTTTGGGATGTCTCACTGCAACAGTGAATCTGCCTAACATCCCACACACCCTGGATCCTGAAAGAAGCAGTAAAGTTGATTGATTCTGCTGAGATACATAAAGGAAGGGGGTAAGCAGAAGAGAAATTGTACAGGCCAAAAATGTGCTTCTTTTTGATTATCCAGGCCTGGGAAAGGGACCCCGAGGCCTGCAGTATCTCTTCCAGAATACTGCTGCTCTTCCTCTGTCCTGCAATAAAAAAATAGGCACCATTTCTGTCCAACCATGTAAAAGTAAAGAATCAAGCTCTGGGAGAAATCAAATGTGATCATGGGCAGCTGTGTCGGGCCTGAAGGAAAAAGCTAAAATCAAAATAGGGGCCATTCCTATTCCTCCAGATATTACCAAGAGCAGGAACCAGGAGAGCAAACCCAGCATCTCAAGGTGATGAAACTGAGGCACTCATAGCTGTCTTGGGCATATGTCTACCAGCTAAAAGGAAGAGGTCAGAAAAATGGTTTCAGTAATTTTTTTAAAAAAAGGCTGAAAGAGAAGTACATAAAGGGCTGGACCCAAAGTCAGAAAGACTCAGTTCAAATCTAACCTCAGACACTCACTAATTATACGGTCTTGGGCACAATAGCACCTACTTCACTGGGTTATTGTGAGGATAAAATGAGATAGCATATGTAAAGTACTTCACAAACCTTAGAGCAACATATAAATGCTATTATTATTATTTAAATAAATCAGTTGAACTTAATGAGAAAGAATCCTGAGAACTATCAAGAAGAAACTCCAGAATTGTTCAAAAGTGAAATAAAACCCATAAAATAAAAAATTTAGGAATAAAATATAGTTCAAAAATTAGAACACAATACAAAAATGTTTTAAAATGCAAATTAGAAAAGTATTTCAATGATAATTTCTCTAAACAAGTGAGAGATTAAGAAATCTGGAGTTGAGAAAAATTTGGCAAATTTTTTTTTTAACTGCACACACACAAAAATTTTTTAAAAGCCAAAGTGACTGAATTTGAAGTGAGAGTTGATCAGAGATAATTTGAGGATCTTCTTGAAGGAAGTATTCCTTCCTTTTTGAAGGACATGACAAATTAAAAAAAAAACCTAAATACAATACTACAAGAAATGATACTAGTCAAGCAACAAGAACTTCTGAATATAGAAAACAAACCATCATCTGAGAGAATTGATTTGTCTCCACCAGAAAAAAGCAAAGAAATCCACATTTCAAATTACAACACAAGCAATAATTCTATTTAATCATTTCAAAGATAAACAACAAATTTTGCAAGTGTCCACAGGAGGAAAAACACACACACACACACATACACACACACACACACACACACACACACACACACACACACACATATATATAACGGGAAGGAAATTCAAGTTTAAAAGTACTATTTTGCAGTCACAAAAATTATGAAAAGGTATTATTTTGCAGTCACAAAAATTATGAAAAGGATGATAAAGGCATAGTCTGAAAAGAAAAAAAAAACAAATCAAGCTGTAATTCAAATTGGCATATCCTGGAAATGAGAGTCAAATCATCCATTTTTAAAGGGTGTGTGCTCAATAAAAGAAAGACATTCAAGGCATTCCACTTGGGGAGGAGGAAGGAGGAAAAGGGGGGAAAATTATGAACAGAATATTCAACTTGCAAATACTTCCAAAAAAGAAAAAAATAAAGGTTAATAAGATTATCAAGGAATACATAAATAATGAAATCAACAATTTCATGTTGTTACATTTGCTGTAAGAAAATCTGGGTACTTTTTTAATGAAGAAGCTCTAAAGTAGTGGAAAATGGGAAATGACAGCGAAAAAAGCTAACATAATTTTGGTCTGCATTAAGATAAGCACAGAGTACACTATTTCTTCATCCCTACATCCCTTCCTTCATAAAAGTGTTTAACAGAACAGGGCCAAAGAAAAATCCCTGGGATACTCCAATAGATAGATCTCTTCAAACTGATATCAAGCTATTAATAAATACTTTTGCAGTCCATTAATTAAATTAGTTCTGTGTCAACTTAATTATTCTACCATCTACCATCAAACCCACTTCTTTGAACTTTAATAAAACCCATATAAACTATATCTCTAGCATTCCTTAATCTACCCATTTTTGATTTTATCAAATAAGGAAATAAGATTAGTTTATTACAATTAGTTATTGATGAATCCATTCTAGCTTTATAAGATCACTACCTTTCTTTCTAGATGTTCACATACCATTCTTTTAATAATATGTCATGCCCTGTATTTACTTCCAGGCATTTTAAAAGCTGCTTTGGTTTACCACCTCTTCCAATTATTACTCAGCTCCCTCCCTTTTTACCCTGGTCTCCTCCTCATAGCTAATCAACATTTATTACATACTATATAGAGTAGACACTAAAAATTTAAATTTAATTAAAACTGAAATTCAGGGCAAATTACACATACACACAGACACAATACATTAAACAATAACCTTTCTTTTTCAACACCATTAGCCCAAGCTACCATCTCCCAACATTACTGGGAAAAGATATTTGAATCCCCTCCCTCCAGGCTTTGTATGGTTGGTATCACTCCAGTAGTAGCTTTGATAAACAATAGATTATCATCTGCCCACATATGACCATGAAAGGTTCTCCATTTAATTGTAGGGATCACCAAGCTCATTCCCTACTGGGTCAATGATTGCTCCTTTCCCAGAAAGTAGAAGGGCAAAATCTTCAGCACATGAATAAAGCAACCTTAGATAGGAAGAAGGAAGCCTCAATGGGCTAATATGGGGCAGTCATATTGATGCCCAGAAATCTGATGATCAGAAATCTGATGTCATTGTCAGCAAAACTCAGAATAGGCTACAAAGAAAAATAATTAGTGTCTGTCCTTACCTTCTAGCTATATACAACATATTTGTGTAAATACATAATGAATATATCCAGAATTTTTTTTAAAAAAATCAAAGCAGTTAGGAAAGGAGGGCACAAAAAATTGTGAAAATGAGGAAAGGTGGGTGTTTGTTGCCTGAGCTTTGACTTGAAGGAAAAAAGATGAAAATTGAGGGGTAAATACATTCCAAGCATGGGAGACCACTACTGCAAAGCCCTGGAGACACACTGAAGTGCTATAATGTAAGAAACAAAGAAAAGGCTTATTTGGCTGCAATATATAGTGAGTAAGATGAAAAGTAATTTATGATGAGGCTGGAAAAGATAGTTTGGGGTCCAATTTATGCAAGATTTTAAAAGTCTTTTTCTCAGTGCCTACCACAAATCTAAAACATAGTGATACTTAATAAATATTTATCTGACAAATTCATGCCAGGTAGACAGATATCTGCCTCAGGCTTCTTTTTTATTCCTGCTAGACCAAGCCTATTGATCCATGCCATTCCAAGATGAAACTAACTATAACCATGCTAATCATCTTTCATTGTACTCATTTTGCAAACATTCTATGCAAAATTGCATGAAATCTGCTGGAAACCCTTTTTCCTTAATAGTTTACATGTTTTGGAAGGGAGAAAAATCTCTCAATGTTGAAATGATCATGAAATAAAGAAAAGAAAAATAACTTCACAGACCAGAAGTTACTTTTCCTACCATATTTAATGGATCTATATTTCAATTTGGCTCTATCTTCCCAAATACGTTTTTATGGTCTGTGCTGTTATGCGTGAAAGATGCTATAACTTCAGACAAGGAAATACATATCTTAGTATGTTTTATTTTACATAATTGACCCAGCTACGATAGCATTGTTTCAGAAATAAAGACAAATGATTTAACTTTTTAATTAAGCTTTAAAACCCTTTAATTAAATGCCTAAATTGCAAAGAACAATTTCTGTCTAAATTGTCTTTAGATTGCTGTCTGTGTATTCTACTATTGCATGGTGACTGCCAGGGAAAGTAACAAAGAGCTATAAATCACATTCATACTTTGTAATTGGTACCATTAACACTTCTTTCATTATCAATCCAGTAAGACAAGACTTGCACAATGCTTCAGGTAAAACATAAACAGGCTTCTGTTGGCTGCTGGCACCTACCACATGGCTTGCCAATGCCATGCTGCTGCCTGTCTACATCTCTGAAACAGGAGGGAAAAGTATATTATCTTTCTTTCCCATTTTGTGAATTCCAAGAATTACAAAATCTCAGAGTTAGAAGGGTACTCATTCTATTTAATCTAAGAATTCCTAACTTTTTGTGTGTAATGGATTCCTTTGTCAATATGTTGAAGTTTATGGGATCCTTTCTCATAATAATGCTTTTAGATTCATAAAATTAATAGGATGATAAAGGAAACTATCATGAAATAGCTATTAAAATTTTTTTTAAAAACAAGTTTGCAGGAGCCAATCAAAAATCCTCTTGTCCAAAGGGTACAAAAATGTAATCAAAACAAATACTATAAGGCTAGCAAATTCCAATTAATATTATGCCATAGAACTGATGATGAATGCACCTTTTTCTCAATAGAGAGGTCGGGGACTACAAATATGGAATGCCATATATATCATCAGGCTTAGTCACTGTGTCTGTTGATTTTGCTTAAATGTTTTTCTTTACTACAAAAGACACCTCAATATGAGGGAAGTTTAAGGGAAAATGATTGTGTTATATAAACAAAATGCATCAATAAGCCTTTAAAAATCATCTCTATAACACCAGATAAAAGAAACATAACTAGACAATAGTTATTGTGAAAAAAAAAACCTGGGGTCTTTAGGAATCTTGAAGTTCCAAGAGTCAACAATGTTGAAATAGTATTAGATTAATAAAAGCATAATGCCCATCATGAAGCACTTTAGATTCTGCCTGATTTAGCTTGGACTTTACATTTTATAAAATAATTTGACAAAAGAGGTCTAGTGAAGTGGACACCATGCCATAGGAATATTGGTTGACAGAAGTGGTATAGTTTGCAGAAGAGAATACTGAGGAACAGTACAATAGTTTTTAAGTATTTGTCACATAAAAGGAATGTTAAGCTTGTTTTACTTGACTCCTGAGAGCAGAAATAGGCCCACTGTCAAGACAGATTTCAGCACAACATAAGAACTGTTTTAACAATGAGAGCTGTCCACAAGCACAGTGGACTAACTCATGAGATAATTAGTTCTCAGTCATTATAGGTCCTCAAGTAGAAGCTGTGAGACTGCTCTTTCAGAGATATGGCAAAAGAGATTGTTATTCAGGTATGATTCAGGATCTCTGAGACCTCTTTCAACTTAAATACTATAATTCTATTAAATCAGCAAAAAAGTCTGACTTACAAAAAAGTCATTTCCATTAACACAGTTTTGTTATTTTTCAAGAACATGTTGTAACATAACCAAGTGTTGCCCAAGGAAAATTATGTCAGAACTGTCTTAATGAATAAATAAGACTTTTAATTAGCACCTAAATTTTTGGAGTATACATGAATACTGCCAAATGATTTAAGAAAGTTCATCAGGTTAATACAATCAAATATCCCCTGTGCTTCTGTGTTAATAATAATCCAAATGATCCCTCTTCCATGGAGAACTTCCCTGCCATCCCAGCCAAAACAAGTCCTGCCCTCAAGGGAACACCTATAACACATCCAAAGGTGTAACAGTAGCTTGATAGGCAATGTTTTATAATATAAAGGATCAATGTCACTTTACTTCTCAATGTTCTAGGCAATACAAAGCTGATATGTTATAGATAAGGTGCAATCTGAATTGATGGAAGGATTTTCCATACTAGGAGCTCCCAATAAAAATGAAATCAAAGGCACAAGCAAAAAAACTCCGTATTACTTAGTACTTTAAAGTTTATGTAGCATTTGTTTCACAATGAACCTGAAGTAGGTAGTACAAGAATTGTGTGTTTTTTAATGCATCTTTTAAAGAAAATGAAACTGTGGGGCAGCTAGGTGGCACCGTGAATATAGCACCAGCCCTGAATTCAGGAGGAAATGAGTTCAAATGTGATCTCAGACACTTAACACTCCCTAGCTGTGTGACCCTGGGCAAGTCACGTAACCCCAATTGCCTCAGCAAAAAAAAAAAAAAAAAAAAAAAAAAAAGAAAAGAAAAAGAAAAAGAAAATGAAATGAAACTGAGTCCTAGAAATTATGTGACTTGCCCAAGATCACCCCATCATTAAGTGTAGGAAGCAAGGCATGATCAAGAATTCTTTAATCTTCAGTGTGGTATTTTCACTATAGTACCAGAGAAAGAAAATTAGTTCTGGAAAAATAGGCATCAGTTTTCTTATCTGTAAAATGAGATCTCCTCTGAAGTCTCCAGCTCTATGAACCTACATCAAGGTGCTTTGTTTTCCTCTATTTATTAGATTGTATGTTCCTTTTTGATAGAAAACATATCATTCTTTCTTTATCTTTTCCATAGCCTTGCATCCCATGTTTACTAAGTAAATGCTCAAATGTTGCTGAATTAGATTGAATTGATATAATTAATTTGTTTAGCCAACCATTCATTTATAGGAGCAAAGGGTAAAATTCCAACCACTATTTATTCTTACAAATTCAGTACTAATTGGTTTTCCAAAGTCTCGAGCTTTTATTATATTGCTAATAATGAGGATCATAAATAGGGTCAACAAACTCACTTTTAGTATTGATGTCCTAAGACCCTCAAATCATCTGCATTTTAATCAGGACTTTTTTCCCTTCAAAATTAGATGCCAAACTATAAGTGTAACAAACTGATCACATAGGAGACATTTCTGCCATTGGTGCTGTAATGGGACAAGATAATTTCAAGGAATTTCTGAAAGGACTCTCTGTCTTATTATCAAATTATATACTAAATTAAATTATAGCCACAACAACTATGCCCTAATCTTTTCCACAAATCATAGGATTATAGATTTAGAACAGAAAGATCCTTAGAAGTCATTTCGTCCAACTCTAACCCCTCACCCAGCATTGTGCAGATGAGAAAATTTAGAATCTAAGAGATTACTATGACTTTGCAAACCTTACTCCTATAGTAACTGGTAGAGCCTGAATTCAGACTTTATTATTTCTGAGTTCAAATCCAGCACTCTCTCAGTACTTGCCTGTGTCTTATGTTTCATCTACATAACCTTGAAATTTTAGATGCTACAAAGTGGGGTGGGAGGGGCATTTCATCAAAATAAATTAAAGAAAGAAAACATAACCTGTTTTTTTGATTGGTTAGTAGAGGGAAGAGATGTATATGCATGCCGGTGTATGTGTGTTTGTATAAGTGTTCAAGAGAGCTTATTTGTTTTAGATATTAGCACAAAACCAGCTGTGAAAAGCTATGGTCATATTTATCTAAATTTCAAGAATGCTTTTGATTCAGTACTACCCAAAAGTGAATCTGCAAGTTCAGCAACTCTACTTTGCCATAAACTGCTTCAGTGAATAACAAACTCCAGTGAAGGATGAAGACGAATGGGTCTGGTTAGTGATAATGCTTCAGATAGGAAAGAGGGACTAAGTACCCCTATAAATGAGCATTAGGTTTATTTTTCTCACTTTAAGGAACTACAGAAATGAATATTTAATGAAGGGAAAACCAGGGCCCTGAAAAACCAAGTTAAGAAGGCAACACAGCTTTATGGGGTAAAAACAACATTTAGGGTTCTAACAGACCCCTTCCTTCCAGGTTGATACAGCTATATTGTAATCTTCATGAAAACAAGAGATATGTGGGGTGGGGGGAAGTGGGAGGATGGGGGAATTGGACAGTTGTGTTCTTCAAATCAAGACCACGTGTAACAAAAGACATTTAAATTTTACCAATAATTGTTGAGCATCAACTCTATCTCACATGAAAATGTGGGATAATGAATGGATAGAATGTTAAGAGTTAAGGTCAGGCAGACAGGTTCAAATACTGCTTCTGACATTTGAGAACTGTGTGAACATTATTATAATGTAAATTCCTTGAGGACAGTGACCCTTTTGCTTACATATATTTGTCATTTGTGTTTCCCTTAAACTATAAGGCCTTTAAAGACTGGGACTGTCTTTTATTTTTCTTTTTATCTTCAGTATTTGGCCCAGTGCCTAGCACATAATAGTTGCTTAATAAATGCTTGCTGACCAAATGATTTTGGCTTCGGTTTCCGTCCACAAGGTCTAGGAGAGAGTAGCCACTTAAAATGCATTTTTTGATTGATGGATTCTCCATAGTGATAACAATCACAACTCCCTCAAATAATTGCATATGTGCAAGGCATTGAATCAAGAATTGAGAATGCATACAAATATAAAAATAGAACAATCTTTGTCCTCAAGAAGTTTAAATGTTAAAATGTATTTTTACTGAATTAATAAATAAATCCATATAAACCTGAAATCAAGAGAGTGAAAACTATTTTCAATGATAACAGTATTTAAATCATATAAAATCTATGTAACTATTTCATCTGGATGCCAGCATATGAATAGAAGGCTAGACTCCTTAATGTTCAACTTGATTGTACAGACAAATTATTCCTTTAACAAATTTATCCTGTCCTAAAATCTCTTAAATAAATAGTGATGATTTATAGAAACATTGGGAGATATATATGAATTAATGCAAAATGAAAAACAACTAAGAAAACACTATATACAGGATCTAAAACATAAATGAGAGTAAGTAGCAGAAAGTTAATTCTCTGTATTTAAGTGGAAAAAAGAAAACAATGAAAGTCACAGAGAATAGATAGTGAACCACATGTACCATTTTGGGAAGCAGTGATATACCTGTAGTAAGGAAGGGACAAATGACCATACTAAAGTCTCTAGTTTCAGCACATGCAAATAGATTAAGACTAAAAGTGACAATACCATGGAGTGGAAAGAAGGCTGGACAAACAGCCAGGCACCCCAGATCTCAGTAATAGTTTTGCCCCCATGTAACTGTTACTTCTCCTCCCTAAGGCTCTCAGACTGCAAAAAGAGTGGGCTGAACTAAATGATTTCTAAGGGTCCTTCATCTGAGAAGATAGAGAAATCTGTTAGAAAATTCAAAATGGAATGGAATAAAACATTGTATTAAGTATCTACTGTGTCAGTCATTGTGCAAAGCATTTTAACAATGTTATCTCATTTAATCTTCACAACCACTTTGGGAGGTTTTGTCCCTCTTTTATAGTTGAGGAAACTGAAGCAGGCAGAGGTTCTCACAGAGCTAGTGAGTGCTAGAGAGATTTAATTCAGTTCTTCCTGACTAGAACCAGTGCTTCATCCAGTGCCCTCCTATGTCTTCTTTCTATGAGACATGGAAGACAGGGAAGAAGGAAGAGTCAGTGGGGGAGGATTTCTGAGTAATGTGAAATGAATAGGAGAGAAGAGTTAGCTTTCAGCAATAGGCAGAGTTTTTCAGTGAATGATGAAGTAAGGTCCTTACCTGTAAGGATGAGGAAAAGGGTGAAGTTTGATGAGAGATTGTGGATTGGAATTGTAGTTGTTGGGTAGAGGCTGCTAAATGGGAAGGTGTAAAAAGATTTTCTTGCTGCAGTGAAGGCTCAATTGGGATTCTGTAAAACATATTTATAGCAAACCTAATCAGTACAGTTGTGTGGTTTTCTCCACTTGCATTCAGCAACACATGAATAGCAAGATGGGCAGTAGGACAAGCAATGTAAATAGAAGATGATGTCAAGATGAACAGGCTTACCAAGGAGTTGAAATAGAGATGATAAATAGTAAAATCAGGAATGATGATCTGGGAGGTAAAAAAGAGGGGTGAGGGACTAGAAGTCACAGGGAAGACAAAGAAGAGGATTAGGGGATGGAAGACATATGAAAAGATAAAATATTATGATTAGATAAAGAATTTCAGAATTCATGAACATGGAAGTGTAATACTTGTCAGTGATGGCAATATCAAGGAGATGACCATCTCTGTATGTAGTTGAGGAAAAATAGAGAGCAGGTCATCAGAACTGACTAGTTTGAAGAAATGGAAATTTAAGATATTCAAGGGGTATCAGCATATATTTTGAAGTTTGTAGAATGAGGGCAGGTATTATAACTATAGTCCCAATCCCCCAGGAAAACTAGGTTTGAGAACTTAAAATGACCTAGCAGTCCCAAAGCCTTTTGTGTACTCCTAAAAGACACCTAGTCTCTTTCCTCTCCTACATAACATTAGCAGTGGAAATCTCATACAAGACTTCTGTTTTCCTGCCTCAGTCTTTGATATATCCTCTTAACAAACAGTTGCAAATATGTCAGATAAGGAATCAGGCTAACCTGTTTGCTGGTTTCTTTAGACCTTATAAAAGGCCCTATCTCATTTTGTTCAGGGACATGCACTTTAAATGCAAATCCCATGTGGTCAAAATTGACTTTAATAAATTCTTCAATTGAAAATTAATATTTCTCAACTCGTCTCTATATCTTTGCACAACATTTTGAGTGGAGAGAAAGACTGAACCAGGCAGTAGACTCACTGGAGAAGGAAGAAGAATCTGGGGACTGGTAGATAACAGCTACTAGAATCCTAATTAGGTGTAATTAGTGAGGGGAAAAAAAGGTTTAAGATGAAAGCAAGTTAATAAATTATAAAACAGGCATTCCAGAGAATAAATATAGTGAAAAGGGTATGTAGATCTACATTGAAACAGTCAGGAAGATGGAAGTAATGGACGGGGTGCTGGACAATGGGGGATGCTCTTTGTACAATTTTAGCAAAGGATTGCAAATAACTGAGATGGGAAGAGTAGGAGTAGGTTGGAAGTATATTAATCATAAAGGAATAAAGGCAGAGTATCAGTGGTTGGATCAAGATCCACTGAGGGAGGCAAGTGATTAGACTAATTCATGATCCTCCCTCAAAGTCCAACCACGTGGCAAAGATGATGTATCCTGTGAGACCCAGGGAACCTATCTCGTAACAGGCAGTAGCAGGCAAAGCTATGGCTTTGGGGAATCAAGGAACTGACCCTGGAATGTCCTGTGGACACTGGAGAAAACTCTGGGCATTCAAAGGCAGGTTATTTTAGATCTGTAGCTGATGCAGGGCTCCCTAGTGAAAAGAGCCAAGGCAGGTGATCTACATCTGGAGCTGATATGGGTCTCTCTGGGAAAGCCCTGAGAAAAAATTGCCTTTTTCATTCAGTTTTAGGACTTGATACAATTGACACAGTATCATTTATAAACAGGAGTAACCATTGCACATCTCTAAAAGGAACTACACTCCAATTTTAAACCTTACACAAGATTCATGGCAATGGCAAATACCTTTTCCTGACTATGTATATAACCCACCTTATGTCTTTTTTGATGTCTCTTGTAAAAGGCTTGTTGAACATTTATCTCTGTGGTCCTATTTATCAAAGAATCTGGCATGATCCCTAATATTTACATAAGGGAGTCCTTGCTGGAGGGGATCATCTGTAGCTGCATTTTGCTTTGAGTCAAACACTTCTTTGTATTCAACGAGCAGCCAAACATCAGATTGGATATTCTGTGAGCCTTTCATTCATTTGCATGATTATAAATATTTGGTCTGCAACAGAAAACCATTTGAAAAAGGAACAGTTAGACTATCATATTTTCAAAGGATGATGATAATAACAATTAACATTTATATCATGCTTTAAGGTTGGTGAAACACTTCACGTTATCTCATTTGAGAATATACAGGGTATACATGTAGATTATTTTCAGAAATATTTTATAAAAACAAGTAGGAATGACTTTTGTGGGACAGCTAGGTAGCACAATGGATAGAGCATCAGCCCTGGAGTCAGAAGGAGCTGAAATCAAATGTGGCCTCAGACACTTAACATGTCCTTGCCATATGATCCTAGGCAAGTCACTTCACCCCAATTGACTCTCAAAAAAAGAAGTTTAAAAACAAAAGTATTTTTGCTTATTCTTTTTAATAATGTTAAAGTAGTACTATTGTATATTATTTTTAATTTTTAATTAATTTTCCCTACATGAGATATTTTGAAGAATAGTATTTTCCTGTTTTAAAGATTATGTTGCCTCCAGCATAAAGTTCTTTACCATGTAGTTGGTGTATATCTCAACTGTTATTTAAATTTCCTAATATACATTATGTAGGCTTGTGGTTATAGTTTTCAAGCCAGGTTATTTCAATATCACTAATAATGAAAAAGGATTATTTTAGGAAAAAAATACTGACAAATGTTCCATTTCCTGCCTATCTATTTTTCTTGTACAAGTTTTATCTTGAGATGGTGTGGTTCAGTTGAGTGTCATGCCAAGCTTTATATAGTTTTTCAATTCTAGTGCTTGTGCTCTTCTGCCAATTTATCCATGATGTTTAAAATTAGATTGCATTCTAAACCAAGGCTGCCAGCTACTTTAACAAGTGATGAAGTGTTTTCTGGTTAATGTGTTTTTGTTTTACTTTGGTTTTTGGTCCCTTGGTTCCTTGTCATGGTGACTGCTTGATATTTTTTAAACTTTTATAGAAAATTATTATGTTCAAAGTTCGTATCTAATAAATCTACAAGCATTTATTAAGCACCTACTTTGTACCAGGAAATCTGCTAAGTGCTAGGGGCAAAATGATAGGTAAGATAAAATAATGCAGTTCCTATTCTTAAGGATCAAATAGTCCAATTAAGGGACAATATGCAACCCAACTATATACAAATAAGGTATGTGCAAAATAAATCAGATAATATCAAAGAGAAGGCACTAGCATTAAGGAACATACAGAAAGACTTCTGGCACAAAATATAGTCTTAGTTGAAATTTGAAGAAAATCAGAAAACCCAAGAGGGTGAGATGAGGAAGAGAATTCCAGACATGATGAATGACCAGTGAAAATGCCCAAAGTCAGCAAATGGAGTGTGTTGTGAAGGAAAAGCATGGTGGCTTATGAGATCACCAAGTAAAATAAAATAGAAGGAGAAGAGGACCCAAGAGAGCCTTGGGAGGTATCCATAGTTAATGGGGAAAATCTGGATGAAGATCCCACAAAAGAAATTGCAAAAGAGCTAGAAGTAAAACAGGTTAGGAGGACACCAGGAAACCAGGAGAAAACAATGACATAAAAAGCTACCGAGACTGTCAAAGGAAATCAAGAAAAGTGCACTTGAGAAAATTTATTTAGATTTGGCAATTAAGAAGTCATTGGTAACTTTTGAGTAGGCAGTTGCAGTTGAATGATGACATCAGAAACCAGAGAACAGAGAATTGGAATATCTTTACGAATACTTTTGCTTTTTTTTTCTATTTCTCTTTTTTCAACATTATAAGCAATCCAACAAAAAGGTGTTACCATACACAACCTTAGAGTATGGATTTCTCTTTATTGCAGGTTTGTTAGATCTGTTTGTTTGAATGTCAGCAACTCTTTGTTATTTCTTCTTATCTTCAGCTTTTTTTTTTGTAAGATTTTTCCCTTTAATCAATTTTTTGAATGCACTAGACAGCTGACCCTTATATGATTTACACACAACATACCCATTTGTTCCATTTCTTTAAAATATGGTCAATTTCATGAGATGAGTGGAATGGGGGTGAGGGTGGAGAGGTCATTTAGTGCTTGCTGTATTTAGCATCTTTTTATTCTCAACTTACAGAAAATATTCGTGATTTATAAGATATGAGATTTCTGAGTTGTCTATAATTTTTTTCTTCCTTGACTTCTCAAATTCATTATTTTCCAAAACTCTATTGAAACCCCATCCAATTATATGCCCAACTTTACACTGAAGTCACCAATGGTCAAAGTATATACAGACTTAGTTTGGAGAATCTTATCTAATATTTCATAGAATTTCTCTTTATTTTCTGCGATAGACCTTGGCATTTGTCTTTATAGTTTTATTTATGTCCATTTCAAGCACTTTAAAAATTAAGTTTTTGATGAAATAATCACTCATTTTTTTTTGCTTCAGATGCAAAATGAATCCTATTTTATCAATTCTTTTATTTGATACTTTGAAGAAGTCCTGTGAACAACTTCTTGGTTTTCTGGTTTCACTTATTACAAGAATATCAATATTGATGTGGTTCAGTTCTCCTGGTAATTTGTCAATTTGTTGATCGCTGGACCAAAATCTAACATTTAGATTATATACAATAGATTAATTGTTTATGGATGGTCTGAAAACTGCATTATTCTTAGCACCTTCAATCTATTTTGACACCATTCCCTCTCTGTCACTAGAGAAGTAGAAAAAGATTGCAGAGTACTAAGAGTCATTTTATATTCTTCATTTCATAGGGCACCATAATGAAATAACTTGTCACCTAAGGGCTTTTCTATACTTGGCTAAGTTATTCTTGGAATTGCTATCTGTCACTAGGATACTAGCAAAAGTCTTTTCTTTTATGGTAAATCTGGACAAAATTTGTGCTCCTGGCATGGCCTTCAAAAATACAAATTCAACACATGCTACAATGAGACATAAAAATGGGACTTTATGGAAACTGGAAAGATGACAACTATTTGATTTGCATAACACTTTTTTCATTTTATTTGTGATTCAGGTAGTTTACACCTGTTACCTTATTACCATATCCTTTGGAGAGTGTTTTTTTTTTTTTTTTTTTTTTTACCACAACCCAGATTTGTCTTTCTTTCTATATGTCATGAATTAGTGACAGTCATGCAGAGTACAAAGTAATACTTTACAAACTATGATCTGGGGCTAAAGCATAGAAGCAGTTTTCTTGAGGATATTTACTTAAAACTATTCAAAGGTACATTTTTTTCAGCACAAAATATTTTTGTGGTATTCAACTGCACAATTCATAACTGCCTCCCACAGAGTTTCCACTTGGAAAATAAAACAGAACAATATTTATGTCACAGTATTAAATTGCATTTAGAAAACCGAGAGAATCTTCAGCTTTTGAAAGGACCTAACTTTAAATTGCATTTATTTTCTTATTTGGAAGAGAAGGGGTGGTGTTGGTGATAGCAGGTGAAAGTGAGAAGTAGAAATTACATATTACTGACTGGTAAGTCTGGATATCTGCCCAGGTAAAACCCTGATGGAGAATTCAGAAAATCATAATTTCTTTTCCTCCTACACTTTCATAAAGTTTCAAAAGTATCACCCTTATCAAATAGAGATCATTTTCATTTATCTCATTTCTTCAGTTTCAGTATTATCTTTAAAATGTTAGTTGGATTAGATGAACTTCACGATTCTTTACACTCTAATATTACAGAGTCCCCACTGCTCTATGGGAGAGATGCATTCCTGAGAGCTCAGTCATTTTTATATAGTAATGAGAATAAAATTAGTGGAATTTTTGATGCAATAGGAGAGAAGAAAACAAAGAAAAACTAGGGAAGATAACCCTAAATTATTATTTAGCCTTTTGCATTGATGGCATAATGGTTGTGATAACCCAAAAGTAAATGCAATTGAATTTTATGCCTCTCCTTAGAGCTGAGTTCAAAGCATCTGAAGATTTATTGGTTTTACATTCATGAATCTTTGCTAGGGTAGTAGAAAAGGAGCTTTCTCAATTCCTAAGAAGAAATCTAAACAGCTCAATTGCTTATCTTTTCTCCCTTCCTTCTCTCTTTCATTTTCTTTCACTGTCAGGAAATCCAGCTTTTCTTAGCACTGATGCTAAAATGGAAGATGGCTGTGAGGAAAACTTTGTTGCTTAATTTCCTTTAGTTAAATGAGGACATTCAAAAGAGTTGAGTCAAACTTTCTACAGAGGAAAAGCCAAATTATTTATTATATAATATACTATATTATAAAATTGTATATCTATATATACATATATATTCAATGTACATTGTATATATAGAGAGATATACAATATGTATAATATACATATTGTATAATGTATATATGTATGTATAATATATGTATAATATACAATATACTTATTATACAAACTTAAGACTATTTAATTAGGAATATACCTCATAAAGCTAATCCCATGAGGTATCAGTATAACTTCCTGTCTAACTATATCAATATATCACTGTATACATAAATATAAAAGAAGGAAGGAGAGAGGAAGGAAGGAAGGAAGGAGGGAAGAAGGAAAGGAAGGAGGGAAGAAGGAAGAAAGGAGGGAAGGAGGGAAGAAGGGAAGGAGGGAAGGAGGGAAGGAGGGAAGGAGGGAAGGAGGGAAGGAGGGAAGGAGGGAAGGAGGGAAGGAGGGAAGGAGGCAAGGTGAGAAGGAGGGAAGGTGGAAAGGAGGGAAGGAGGGAAGGAGGGAAGGTGGGAAGGAGGGAAGGAGGGAAGGAGGGAAGGAGGGAAGGAGGGAAGGAGGGAAGGAAGGAAGGAGGGAAGGAAGGAAGGAGGGAAGAAAGGAAGGAAGAAAGGAAGGAAGGAAGGAGAGAAGGAGGGAAGGAAGGAAAGAAGGAAGGAAGGAGGAAAGGAAGGAAGAAAGGAAAGAAGGAAGGAAAGGAAGGAAGGAAAGGAAGGAAAGAAAGGAAGGAAAGAAAGAAGGAAAGAAAGGAAGGAGGAAGGAAGAATGAATAAGGAACTAGACCTAAAATTTAACAGGAGGAAGAGAAAAGGCTGGCTTAGGGAAATGGCATAGTGTTTTTTGTTTGTTTGTTTGTTTGTTGTCATTTTTTTGTGATCCCAAGATTTTCCTTGAAATAGATCCAACTTTTTAACATCAATATTCTTTCAAAAATTTCATTTGACTAAATGTAATGCATACCAAAATTGTAAAAAAAAATTCCTAATCAACCAAAGGATAATAGAGTGATTAGGACACAGGGAAGTTGTTGCATATTACTAATGTAACCTGTGACCCAGAACCCCAAAGTCTGGGTATTCATCCCAGGACAAGGATCAATCTTGGAAAATTGCCTCCTAATCATAACTCTATGATTTTACTTTCCCCACTGAAAATTTAGCTCATTTTCTCCCTACTCAGAAATTCTTTTGAGTCTCAGAATGTAACTCATGTCTAAAGCATCTAGACAGATGCAAAGAGACATCCTGGTACAATCGAAAAGAGCACCAAATTTGAGATGAGGATGAGTTGGGTTTGGGGCAGCCATGAATTTTCTTCTCTCTGTAAGGAGGCAAAAGGAGCTAAAAGAAGCTAATTTCTATTAAACTATGCACAAAAAGAAGAGCAAAATTCAAGGCATCCAACTAACCATATAGAAAGTTGGAATAGATGAGAGGTATCAAATATGCAGCTACATGTGAGCCATAATATTCTTGGGGATAGCTCAAATCAGATTAAAATGATATTTGGAAATATTGAACAAAATAAAAACATAATAAAACATAGCTAGTATTTTCAAATTAAGTCAATATGCAGTATAGTCTGTAGGGATACTTACATACAACTAAGCGACCTCTATTTCTATTTGAATTTACATTATTGGTGTAAATGATCCAATAAAACAGCTACTGTCCTCCACATTTTTTTGACTTTTACTATATGTGTGATGACCCTAGTTACTCACATAATCTCTGTGAACTTCAATTTCAGTTGTAAAATCAGAATAATAACATTTCTTCAGAGTTATTGTGAGGATGAAATGACTTAATGTATATAAATATTCTGTAAAATTTAAAGCACTACATTTATGTAGGCTGAGATTATTATATGTACAAAATGATACAAGCTCCTATGCACACAGTCATTAACAATATTAAATGTAAGACAGTTTTTCTACCATCTCATGGGAAGAATACAAAAGTGCAAAGGATTCATAAGTGACCTTAACCATTTGATTCAGTTCTTATTTTGTCTCTATGTAAATCTAACTCCTTCCTCCACCTACCTCCAGCCTCCAAGGGCTTCTTAACTCAGCAATACTTTGTGATTTGTACTTTCCCTGGAAGAGAAATGAATTTGTGGCTGCTGGGGAATCAAGCCTCTCCTATTCCAAGAAGACTCACTTTGAACAGGGGTTTACACAGGCAATCATTCTTATAATACTATCCTTGCCATGAGATTGGCTGCCTTGTAGATCCCTGTAGAACCCCCATGGGGTTTGGAAATCCTCCCCATGAGAAACATATTTGGGTTGCCAAAAGCAGCCCACTACCTAGATCTGTAGCATCCAGATGGTCATGGGAGGACACAAAGTTTGCTCTTCCAAAATGTAGCTCTTCTATCCCTCGTTCCACTTCCTTGCTCCTCTTCTTCCAATATTCTGGGTCCAGGATCTCTCCCCATTTTACTACTGCTTTTGGCAGCTACCTTCATTCCACTTGCCTGAGAGATGCTAGCTCTCCCTCTTTATGATGGGACTCCAGTAGCCTTTCTCTCTCCCTAGAAAACTAGCTCTCAAAGTTTTCCATCTTTTTCCAGGTAGCTGGATCTAAGCAGTCTGGCTATTGCCAGTTTTAAGGCTGTATTGTTTAGAGGACATGAAAACATTTTTCTGTGATTCTCTGTTCTGGGGATCCCCCTTCTCTAGGGATTGTGGGGTTTCTACTTCTCCTGGAGTCACCTAGGTTAGAAGATCTGATATACCTCTCCTGTGCTTCCAATAGCATGATTCCCTATAGTAAAACACTGCACATTACTCAGATGCTATTTGCTCTGCCCAGGAACATATGTCCAAGTTGAATTCTGCTCACTTCTCTCTCCAACAGCTTGACTGACCTCTTGGAGCAGACCCATCTGTCTTTTGTCACAGGCTCAGTTTAAAGTTGTGGCACTGACCCTCAACAGCCTAAGCCAATCAAATCATCACCAGGGCTAAAGCTTAATCATTGATATTCAACGAAGCATGAAAGGATCAACTAGAAAGAACCCAGGTGCAGAATACTTCCCAAGCCTAATCAATGAGATGTCACAAACACTTCAGTGATGTCTATAAGGTCGCAAACAAATGCCAAAGTAATGAGGGCAATTTATATTTTCAAAATCTTTGGAAAATAAAATAGTTCTTTTTTCATAGGACTAGTGAATTGCTTTCATAAATCCTAAAATTTGTCACTTTACAAGTGGAAGACATTTTGGAAAATGTCTTTTGGTCTCTTTTCAAATCTCTCCTCAATGTTCTTTTCTTCTTCTATTTCACTTTTCTCTTTTTGTCTCTCTTTTCAGTTTTCCCTACTTATTCTTTCACTCTTCATAAATCTCTCCTCTCCACAGAGTCCAAAGATATAAAAAATGTATAATGAAAAAAATGATCATAAAAATGTTAAATGAAAAAGGTTGGGCAGCTGGATGGTACAATGGATAGAGTACTGGCCCAGAAATTAGGAGAACCTGAGTTCAAATCCGACCTGACACTTAATAGTTCTCAGCTCTGTGACCCTGGGCAAGTCACTTAACCCCAATTGTCTCAGGAAAAAAAGAAAAGAAAAATGTTTCTCCAAATAAGTTTGTGTTCTATGATTGTTTAGGTCATCTAAGATCAAATATCATCTTCTCTAATTAATATTCAAAGTTCTTCACAATCTAGTTCCAGTTTATCTTTATGGCAATATTAATCTTTCTCATAACAACTCCTATCATATACACAAACAGGCTTTCTTTCTATTCTTCACATATGATATTCCATCTTCTGTCTCCATGTTTTTGAAGAGGAAATCAACTCTCCCTGTAATCATTTGGTAAATGTTTAACAATCAGCTCTCAGGAGGTGGGAGGGATGTATCCACAATACACTTTTATTAACACTGTATCAACAAATAATAAAATGATTTATAACACTTAAATATTCTCAAGATTTAGAAATCAGTTTAGAGGATTTTATACAAACTGGATCTAGTACAACCCTTCATGTTATGCACTAACTTCTCACTTCTACCTCTAAGAACCCCTAACTTTTTCAATTCTCACTTAAAAGACCACATCTTATCTGATCTCACTGGTCCAATAATCTATGCTTTCTCCACAAAATTTATATATGGATATAGATATATATGGACACTCATTTTGTCTTCCCCAATAGAATGCAAGCTCCTTGAGGCAAAAAATTGTTTCACTTTTGCCTTTGTACCCAGTATAAATTAATGCTGCATACAGCAATATTTTAAGGAGACACTTAATAAGTGCTTATTAATTGATTTTAGAATGCAAAGAACATAAGTTCCTTCCAGGCAGATCTAACCTCAATGTGATATGAATAATACCTTGTATTATTATATATTAATATATGAATAGTCATTATGGTAAAGATTTTATAAGGCATTCCTAAATTCCATAATTAGATTAACTTTGAGTTATCCTTCCTTTTTTCCTTCCCTCCTTGCTTGCTTGCTTCCTTCCTTCCATCCTTTCTTCCCAACTCCTTTTTGATTTCATTTTCAGGGTTTTGGGGGAGTAAGGAGTATAAGGAAAAGGAGCATTCTGTGAAAATTACTTCCCAAATAAATAAAACTTAAATATATCAAAATATGCCTCCATATTACTTTGCTTCTATAACTTGAATTTCTCTCAATTATATCCCTTGCCACAGGTACCCCAGGTTCAATGTCTTCACTTGTTGTTCAAGAGAACCCAATTCTTCTTAAACTGCCTCCTTTAAAAGACCCAATTTACCTATTGATTACATGGGTTTACATGATAGTAGTGAAAATAGATAATTTAATTAAAATAATGTGATGCTAAAAAGCATAAAAAATTATACGGTCATTATATCAATCTCAAAATGAGATTGCTCCCTTACTAAAATACAATTAATCTATATTTCTCCTTCTCTTTACCTTTTTGCCACCCTCTTTCTCCTCTACTTTTCTGTTTTAACAAACCATCTAAGCTTTTTAACTAAGAAACCTCTCCACCCCACCAAAGAAAGGCATCTCTCTAAGAAAAGAAGTTAGTTTCTCCTACCTCAAAGCATTATGAGATAAATAGTCCAAACCAATTTCTCAAAGAGTACCATTCCTTTGCCCTTGAGCAAGACAATTTAGAGAATATTTTATGTTTAAATGTGTCCATATGTATATATTTCCATATATACATAGGTAGCAAGATGGCACAGTGAATAGAATGCTAGACCCAGAGTCAGAGACTCATCTTTGTGAGTCCAAATCTGGTCTGACACGTACTAGTTGTGTGACCCTGGGCAAGTCACTTAACGCTGTGGGCCTCAGTTTCTTTATCTGTAAAATGAACTGGAGATGGAAATGGCAAACCATTCCAATACTTTGCCAAGAAAACCCCAAACAGGGTCATGAAGAGTTGGACATGACTGAAAAATGACTGGATAACAATATATATATATATATACACATTATATATATAATTTTGTCTTAAAAAAAACACAACTCTGAAGGACTTATTCTCTGTGTTTATTTCCAGACACGCATAAAATTGAAACATAATTTGGTAAAAAGGAAAAAAAAGAACAACCCATATTTACATTCAAAGACAGGGTGGGACACTTGCGTCAGTGGTTATTGTTCTCCAGGGTCATGACAACAAGGAGGTGATGTCATGACATGCAAATGTTATGATTTAAGTAAGATTTAAGTAAGAAAGGGCTGGGCAAGGTCACCTGCTTCACTTTCCCCTCCAGAGCCATCTGGGTCCAGTGACCAGATAGAGATCAGGATGACTGGAGATGGTCCTGGATGAAATGGGAGACCTTGGCCTTTTAAAGCTAAGGTTTTCAACAGGTTTGATTGACTGAGGCTGTACCCATTCAGTAATTAAGGCTTGTTAGCAATTAAGGCAAAGAATCTCCTCTTTTACCTAGTCCAAAAAAAAAATCTAAATAAATAAATAAATGAATCTGGGAGAAGGAGACTCTTGGGGTTTCTGACCAAAGCAGAAATGAATGCTATTTACATTCAATCAGAGTCAATCTGAGCCCAAACAAGGACCAAATGGGGAGTGGCCTAGGACCTACTGGTGGCCAATTAGAATCATATTGGTTTTGGTTTAAGGCTTGGTCCTTAAGAAAGAAATCATTTTCAAAACCAATCTGATTGGGTTTCAGTTTCTATAAAATGCAGGGACACGAGGAGATAACCTCTGAGGTTGGTTTCTCACTCTCAATCTATAATTTCATATTTTGTGACTCATTAGCATCCCAAAGTATCTAAATACTTCCTTCTAGGTAGATGAGAACAATTTGTTCCCAAATTCATAAAGGCAGCTGAAGTGGGAACAATGGAGCGCTTAGAAAAAGCCAATATCATCCACTGTATCCCAGGCCATTCCCAGTTATCTTGACTCTTGTCTCTGGATTTTCATGAGAAGACTGATGACTTTGCACAAGTCTGCCTCACTTAAATCCAACTCACTCACAAGGCATCACTTTGTGATAAAAAATGAAGGACAAACAATGGCTGTAATGTAATGATCCATAGCCAAAGGAATGAAGAATTATTTAATTCTACACATTTGCCTACTATGTGCAAATGTTGTATAGGTTGTTGTTCTCTATCATTCTTTGCTTCCTGGTCTTCAATAAACCAATTTATAATATTTGTGAGTAACTCCTAGGTGCTAGACATTATAATAAGTACACTGCTTTGTGTTTTTTATAAATTATAAGGATTATCAGCTTTTTACCATTAGTTGCAGAGATGTTATTTCTCATACTGTATGCAGGTATTAAGTCGCAGTATTGTTTAGAATCAAATAAATAAAAATGAAGATAATAAACTTTATCAAAAAATGTTTTATTTTCCAAAAGCCAGTGAACTAGTCAAATTTCCCGTTCATTTTTTGTAACAGGCACCTGAATATATCTTTTGAATAGTACTTAAGGTCAAATTATATTTACTGCAACTGTACATCAGTGAAATCCACACATAATTTTTCAACCCATTTATAATGAAAAAGGATATTATTTATACAGTATATATTTAAGCACCATTTCTGTCTTTTCAAGTGTACATGGCAAATACCTAGCATTTTATCCTGGGTCAGAAAACAGCTGCCTTTATTCTTTAGAGGCTGACACCTGTGTGTAATCATTGGGAGTGATTAATGAAGACTGAGATCAAGGTTTCATGCAATTTTAATTTTATGCTCTGGGCCTGATGTGCAAGGAATTTGTATTGAGTAATAAAGGAATATAGGCTCATTCTAATAAGGATGACAAATGACTATTAAAAAATGAGTTTGACTCATTAGCTGAACATGTTTAAACTGAAGTGACCTTAGTGCTTTGGAAAACATTTTGTATAGTCTCAGTGTGTGACGATTAGTTGTATGGAGATACTTAAAGTAATTCCTTTATGAAAAGTTAAAAGTATTTATATCAAAGAACAAAATGTTATCACAAAAGCAAAATGTTTACCTCATAACTGACTTGGATTCAAGCACTCAATTAGATTAGTAACAATTTTTCATGCCTCTGTATTTTTTACCATCTAGTGTGAAAGCCTGCAGGCACTTGGATAAGAATGACATTTCAATAGAATTTTAAAACCAGAGGGAGAAGGTTTCTCTAGCCAGGAAACAAGAAGTAATGAAGTCAAAACAAGGACCATTCTTGCTGTATCTGTGCTCAGTGCTCAGTGCTCTGTGCAAGCATTTATAAACTGCTGCTGATTCAACTTGGTCTCAATGTCCACGGCATAATAGTTGGCCGAGTATACTAAAAGAATAGTCTTCAACTTCAGTATTTGAATTGAAGATGAAATACTACACTTTTTAAGTAACACCTAAAGCAGAATAAAAAAATAAAAAAGCTAACATTCACATGCACACACAAAACAAAATGTATTTAAAAAGAGTGGAATATAGTGCTATTAGCAGAGAGTTTTGTATTCTTGGAATTAGATTTATGAGTTCATGTTTTGTAAGGAAAATGAGCTTCTTTTCTTTAGATTGTCTGTGGGACAAGCCCAAAACATTTTGGAGAGGAAGAGGAGGGAAACCAGTGATTGATTGTTTTAAAAGTATCCTAAACATTGAAGATCAACCATGATTGAATCTGGTGAGTACATCCTTTTTCAGCCATGCTAACACTGTCAAAGAAATGTCACATTAGCAACTGTCTTCTTTGAGTTGTGTTTTTTTTTTTGCTTAAATTTTCTAGGAATTAGTTTCCCTTAGGTCCTATAACCCTACCTGAAAGAAATGTCGCATGCCTCTTTCCACAAGTTTGTGTTTTCTTCCAGTTTCCCTTGAGGTGAAACCTGTGAAAATATTGTCTGGAGCATTATATATCTAGCAAAATACTTCTAATATTTTTCCCTCTACGTCTTCTTTGTGGCATAATTCCCTTTCTTTCAGAGGGATTAAACAAGGAGAGAAAAAGGGAGAACATTCTAACAAGGAGAGGAAAAGGGGAGAACATACTGAAAAAATTCTGAAAATAGTTTTTTTTTTCATCTTGGTCATGGCTGTATACATGTAAAGTACTAAAGATAGAAACAACATGGACTCCTTTCTTGACTATAAAAATGTTCATCTATTCCTTATGGACAAAGAAAAATTATTCACTAGTTTGTGTCACGTGTCACTAACTGATAGTTTCAGTGCAAGGGAGGCTTTAAAATCCAAATAACATTAACTACAGATTTGGGAGGACAAGTCAGCCAATATTTTATTCTGAAAGAGAAACTAATGAGAATCAACACAGAATGGAAGAGATAAAAAATAATTTATATTATCCTAAGAGATCATTTATAGATGTTTGGTTCCTAAAATCTCATCAAAGAAAACTTGTTGGAAGGGTATTAGGAAGGCAGGAATACTAATGAACTGCTGATGAAACAATAAATTGATTGACCTATATTGGAAAACAATTTGAACTATATAAGATTCATACCATCTGATCCAGACATTCCACTACTGGGATCATATCCCAAGAATATGGGATTGATAGCAAGAAGATATCCATATGTCTACAAATATTCCTAGCAGATTTATTTATAACACAAATTCTGGAAAACAAATGTGTACCTAATGGTAGAGGAAAAGTCAAGCTAAGGGTGAACCTTTTCACAAATATATGGCCTCACTAGTTGTAAATGAAACTGAAACCCAAACAACAGTATACAAAGCAACCGCACAACACATACAGCAATGTATATAAAATGAGACTAAAAAGGTGGCCAAATTTTGTTCAAGTACAGTGATTCGCTGTCCTTACAAAACCATCACTATTAAATAACATATCCTGACTATCGTGGTAACAAATAACAAACTATTTTTGGAAAATTTGATTTGTAGCAGGATTTATTTGAGTTTTTGTTGGGAAGTACTACATCAAAACAAAATGTAAATTAATAAATAAATTTAAAAATAAAATGCCCCCTCAAGTCATCAAGAAGAAACCAATTTTAAAAAATTAACAAGGCAAGATAAAATCATAATCATGTTAGCTGACAGGAAAAGATAATGACGAATATTGGAGGGGATGTGGGAAAACTGGGATACTGATACATTGTTGGTGGAACTGTGAACAGATCCAACCATTCTGGAGAGCAATTTGCTCAAAGAGTTATCAAACTGTGCATACCCTTTGACCCAGCAGTGTTTCTATTGGGCCTATATCCCAAAGAGATCTTAGAGGAGGGAAAGGGACCCACATGTGCAAGAATGTTTGTGGCAGCCCTTTTTGTAGTGGCTAGAAACTGGAAACTGAAGAGATGCCCATCAATTGGAGAGTGGCTGAACAAATTATGGTATATGAATGTTATGGGATATTATTGTTCTATAAGAAATTACTAGCAGGACAATTTCAGAGAGGCCTGGAGAGACTTGCATGAACTGATGCTGAGTGAAATGAGCAGAACCAGGAGATCATTATACACAGCAACATCAATATTATATGATGATCAATTCTGATGGACATGGCTCTCTACAACAATGAGATGCGTCAAACCAGTTCCAATGAGCTTGTGATGAAGATAGTCATATACATCCAGACAGAGGACTATGGGAACTGAGTGTGGACCACAACATAGCATTTTTACTCTTTTTATTGTTGTTTGTTTGCATTTTGTTTTCTTTCTCATTTTTTTTTCCATTTTGATTTGGTTTCTCTTGTGCGGCACCATAATTGTATAAACATGTATGCATATGGGCAGCTAGGTGGTGCAGTGGATAGAGCACCAGCCCTGAAGTCAGAAGGACCTGAGTTCAAATCTGGTCTCAGACACGTAACAGCTGTATGACCCTGGGCAAGTCACTTAACCCCAATTGCCTTAGCAAAAAAAAAAAAAAAAAAGAACATGTATGCATATATTGGATTTAACATATATATCTACCCTGTTTAACATATATCGAACTATTTGCCATCTAAGGAAGGGGGTGGGAGAAGGGGATGAAAATTGGAACACAAGGTTTGCAAGAGTTAATGTTGAAGAATTATCTGTGCATATGTTTTGAAAAATAAAAAGCTTTAATAAAAAATCATAATCATGGACATGGTAAGATGTCAGTAAAGAGAGTAAAGAAGAGATAAGGTGTCTGCCCTGGAATTTTGGGGTGAAGTAGGGCACAAATGACTTTAGCAATAAGAAGCTTTTATCATATGTCAAACACTGCACAGTGTCACAATAGTGGGCACTAGGCCTCAGCCTGTTTTACACTTGCCTTTTGAAACCACAAACTTCTCTTTCAAAGCTCTTTGCACCATATATAAATGGTTCTCAAAGTGTTTCAGTCAGTATAAGGTTTGAAGCAGACAAAAATGTCCAGAGCGCTACCTAACTTCCCCTTAAAAATATCCAAAAACCCCAACCTGGTTCAGCATTAATAGGATAAATGGGACAGCTTCTAACAAGATATGATACTTTCTGTTAATGACCATGTGTAAATTATTCATTTGTACTAGATACAGAACATGCCAGACACAAATGTTAATACTGCAAGAGATGCCATAGACCAACTAGATGACCCTGGCTGACCACCGGAATCCCTAGACTACACTTTGAAAACCACTCTTAGATATGAGCCTAATGAGCAAGCTGTCTAGTCTGTACCCTATATATATAATATTAAAGGGAAATGATCCAACTCACAGAATGCCTTAAAATGGAATCTGTGTATAGTGGGTGCTTATTTGGGGGGCTTCATGAAGGCTTCCCTTATGGAAGGTACATCAAAAAAGGAGAGCCCACTTTGAGAAGAAACTAATTGGGCATTATAGTCTGTAAATCAATTGTGCTAACAATATTCTATTCACAAAATAAACAAATACATATTTATATATAATATTATGTATTTAGCTAAAATAAAGCAAAATTAATTTTGTGATTGACATTGCTCTTTTTTTTCCTATGGCTTGTTAATTGGCCTAACTCCCAAAATATTTTATTACCATTGTTTAGACAAAACATCTAGGTTACTGAGCAGCCTGTTCAACCTTGAAATCATCACTACATCTTCACAGAAGAACAAGAGGTCATTTAATCAATCAATAAGAATTTATTTAAGAGCTTATTATGTGCCAGCTACTGTATACATAATACTGTGAATAGATACAAAAGGCTGGGGACAGAAACAAATACGTGTAAAAACAGTAGCTGTTCTAAGGAAGTTCACATTCTAATAGGAGATATTCCATATAAATAAAAATGCATATGAAAATGCATGGATAGAAAGTCAGTATCAATACATTTCAGTGATTGGCAGCTTAAGAATCCACTCTTCAAGCAATTTGGAACTAAGACCAAAGGATTAATTATAAAACTGTGTATAACCCTTGATTCAGCAATCTCATTACTGGCTCTGTATCCCAAAGAGATAAAAAAGAGAAAAGGATCCTTAAGTGCAAATATATTTATAGAAGCTCTTTTTATAGTGACAAGAAATAAATGCCCATCAGTTCATGAATGGCTGAATATATGAAAATAATGGAATAATATTATTCTATCAGAAATGATAATCAGGCGGATTTCAAAAAAGCCTGGAAAAACCTCCATGAACTGATGCTGAGTGAAGTGATTAGAACCAGGAAAACATTGTAACAACAAGATTATGTGATGATTAACTGTGAAGAACTTGACTTTCTTCAACAATGTGGTGTTTCAAGGCAATTCCAATAGACTTGGAATGGAAAAGGCCAATCACATTCAGAGAAAGAACTATGGAGATTGAATGTGTATCAAAGCATAGTATTTTCACCTTTTTATTTTTTCTCTCTCGTGTATTTTTTTTCCTTTTGGTATGATTTTTCTTGAACATGACAAATATGGAAATATGTTTTTAAAAGATTACACGTATTTAACCTATATCAGATTGTTTGCTGTCTTGAAGAGGGAGGAGATAAAAGAGGGAGGGAGAAAAATTTGGAATGCAAAGTTGAACAAAAATGACTGTTAAGAACTATCTCTACATGTATTTGGAAATATAAAATGCTATTGGAAAAAATTTCTTCCATTAAAACAAAAAAGAATCCACTCTCTAAACGGCAAAAGAATGATGACAGTAATTCCCATTATCCCCACTCACATCAGGAAACTTTGTATCTTTGTCTACCCAAGTAGAACACTAACTTCCCTGCCTCTTCACCATCTCCTCTTCCTCCTTGCCCTCAAAGCCACCAAACCATCGCCCATTATTGCCTTATTCTGACCTGGGCTAAGCAGAGTAATATCTAGCCATCGCTGAGCAGAATGTCCACTTTAAAGGAGGATTAATGGTGATTATGGGTAGCTAAATGGCACCCTGGATGGAATGAGGAGTCTAGAGTCAGGAAGACCCATCTTTATGATTTCAAATCTGACCTCAGCATTGACTACCTCTGTGTGATGCTAGACAAGTGATTTAACCCTGTTTGCCTCGGTTCCCTCATCTATAAAATAATCTGGAGAAGGAAATGACAAGCCACTCCAATATCTTTGCTAAGAAAACCCCAAATAGGGTCAAGAAAAGTCAAATTGAAATGAGTGCACAACAAAAAATGATGAACTCTGGAAAACAAGACAAGAAATTAATACTATATCCCTTAAAGAAATATATTTGTATGCTTACCTCCTGCCCTTCACAAGGCCATATCATTTCCTTTTCACTACTGAATAACAACTGACATTATCACAGAATAATTATAACCAGAGTGCTTAAAGGTTTGCTAAACATTCAGCCCTCAAGTGCTACAGCTACTCCCAATACATAAATAAGGCAACGTTAGGGTTATGCTAGAAAACTAATTGAAAAAGAAAGCACCACAGAACCCTTAGCTCATTCAAGTAGACAATTCCAGTTGTGATTCTATGGCAAAATTGGATCACTTTAGAAAATAGATGAAAGGGAATTTTAAATAACATTCCTAGTCACAGAGATAGGGTCCAAATCAGGACTTGGACCTAGATCAACTAATTCTAAATCCAGCAATTCCAGGCTTCCTGTATGGAAGGTTCATCAAAGAGGGAGGCCTATATCGGGAGGAATTTAACTGGGTATTTAAGTCTGTAAAACAACTCAATTGCAATAACAATAACACATTGGCAAAAATAAATACAATACATTGTGTATTTAGCTAAAGACAATGCTTAATCAATTTTGTAATTGATATTTTCATTTAAATGTTCCCTACCTCTTTCAGTGCTATGATCACTCATTAGTTTAAACCCCTCCCCAAATATTTCATTATCATTTTTGAATAAAACACCTAGGTTCCTGGGCAACCCATTCTACACTAAATTTGCCACTATAGCCTTCACAGCAAACAAGAAAACAATGGGAGTTCATGAAAGAAGGGAGGAAAAGGAACGGCTATTTATTAAGCGTCCACTATAAGCCAGGTATTGTGCTAAGCACTTTATAAATATTATCTCATTTGAAGAAGAGACAAAAAGAAATGAATACATTTACTTATTACTTATTACTATCTCTAACTATGTAGGAAGCAGGGAATCTGCGCGGGAAAGAATAGAAATATAAACAAAGGCTGAAAATAAAGAAGTATTTAAGACATTTAAATTTAGGATATTTAAAATTGATCAAAAAATTAAAGTTCATATATTCTTAGAGTTCATATGAGATCTTAGAGGAAACCAAATCCAATGTTACATTTTAAGAATCACCACATCAATGTTAGTTTTTGTTGTGTTTTTTTTTTTCCTGAGCATTTCCAATGATAAATATTTCAGTGACTCAAATGGCAGTCCATTCCATTTTCTGACAGCTTGAACAAAAATACACAAAATTCTTCATCCTAAGACTAATCTGCATCTATTGGTTTTAATTCTATCTTTTAGAAACATTAAAAAAACTCTCTAACTTCCCTTTCACCTAACAGCTCTTGAAATATTTGAAAATGGCTAACATATTCCAATTGTTAAACCTTCTCTTTACATGACTAAATATACTCAATTTCTTTTTTTTATAAAGCTTTTTATTTACAAAACATGAGGGACCTTTCAACATTGACCTTTGCAAAAACTTTTTTTTT
>JAJPUD010006716.1:61406-122837 GCA_023553655.1 Myrmecobius fasciatus | reverse complement strand
ATGTCAATATACCTATAACCTCCTCTATGTAGGTACTCCCTTTACCAGTGGAGATAGAACACCACCATGCCCTCTCAATATTTTCAATTCTTCCACACAAAAAGGATAGAACACAGGACCTGTGTTAAATCTTAAAATTAAAAAATTAAAAATTAAAAATCTTTTAACCTGAGTTAAAATCTTAGGGCTATAAAAATAGAGTTGTTGTGAGGATCAAAAAATAATATTTGTAAAAGACTTGGCACAGTGACTGGCATATTATAAGTTCTATATAAATTTATTATTATTACTCTTTCTGTCTTCGGAAAGTTCATGTTTGCCCAAGATGGCCACTTGGAAGGTGTGTTATATTGGGGATTATTTCTCCAGTTGGAATAGATGTCTGCCAAGGTATATTTGAAATGCTGTGATTCTGCCTTCCAGCTCAATAGCCACTGTTTTTTCTGCTATCATCATATTGCCACATTTTGGAAGTCAGAAGAAACCACTGAAAGATCAAAGTTCAGAAAGTGAGCTCTTTCCCTGCTTTGAGCATATATGTGGATAGACATGGCAGCAGAGGCAGAGGGTTAATTCTTTTCTGAAATTCTCACAATGCCTTTCTTTGATCATACCTCCATCTCAGATACTCCTGAAATAAAGCTGAGCAAGTTGAGATATTACTGAACCTTAAACTGTCCCTTGTGATTGGCAAAAATAGTAGAGAGAAGAACTGCTCTTTCATAAGTGAGATAACTAAAGATGAAAAACTATGACCCATTTTCTCTATCTTCGCAGGGATAATTTTGCTCTTCATGAAGGCCTTAGCTAACTTGGTTAAGTTATCTAAAATCCCTTTATGGCTCAGACAAGCATGGATTCCACAGGTGTACACCAGGTAGAAATCAAAACATAGATGTAGGTTCAAAGGTGAACAACAACAAGTTTGTCAAACTAGAGGGAGGCAAAGTGTTTTTCTGGTGGAATGGGATAAATCAATACAAAGAGAGATCTAGATGCTGAAACTGTTACATTGCAGTCTCCAAAAACTTTTCTGGGAGATTGTTCTGAATCATGCACTATTCCTATATTGCTAGACTGACTGACTGACTGACTAACTGACGGACTGAATGAAGCACTTAAGCACTTACAATGTGCAAAGCACTGTGTTAAGTGCTGAGGATGTAACAGCCAAAGTAATATTGTTCCTGATCTCAAAGAGCTCACATTCTAATGGAAGAGACAATACTGATGAAAAGTGTTAGCTGGATAGTAGATGAAAAAATCCCATGAGTTCTTAAAGTGCAGAAGCAAAATATATATTAAGGCTTCTTCTATAATGTTATTTCCACTGATGAAATATTTGGGTGCAAAGGTCTTTGGTGAGAAGACCTTTCTTTTCTGGCTCTTCCCTAACTGTGACTATCACACCTACAAAAGCAGTTACCAGAGTTGCATCTCCACTTAGATTCCTTCTTAGTGTGATGGCTGAAGGTGTTGGGTTAAAAGCTTTTTCATTCTTAAGACTCTTAGATTTAGGTTCTTAGGATATTTCCATCAGGATCTGAGGAGAGATAGCAGTCAAGGTGGTTGACTGACACATGCTGCTTCCCCTCCCCATTTCTCTCATAAAGTGCATTGCTGCTCCAGCTATGCTAGTTTGAGTACCTTATTGGTGGTTGGGAAATGATAAGAATGACTGGCTCTCTCTCCATTGGAGTTGTTTCCACAGATAGTGACTATGAGGGATGCGCTAGAAGGAGTAGTAGTCTGCCACTTCTAAGGCTCCTTTGTCCATCCACTCAGTTGACCCATAGTTGTTGCTAGTGGTGATGAAAAAGGTGAGTTCCCACTATATCCTTTCCTCTTCTGATGGGCAGGAACTAAACTGAAATTAGATCTGGTGGCTCTTGAACTAGAGTTATCTGCTTGTCCTTCAGAAGTGTTTTCCACTGACAAGTTATTAAAGAATAAAAACATAAAGATGGGAAGAAATTTCTGTCAAAATAAGTCTTCCACCTGGAACTCCTAATTGAACACCAGATGGATAATTTTGATTATATTAAGTTAAAAAGTTTCTGTACAAACAAAACAAATGCAGACAAGATTAGGAGGGAAGCATCAAACTGGGAAATCATCTTTACATTTCATGGTTCTGATAAAGGCCTCATTTCTAAAATATATAGAGAATTATCTCATATATATAAGAATTCAAGCCACTCTTCAATAGATAAGTGGTCAAGGGATATGAACAGACAATTTTCAGATGATGAAATTAAAACCATCTCTAGTCATATGAAAAGTTGCTCCAAATCACTATTGATCAGAGAAATGCAAATTAAGACAACTCTGAGGTACCACTACACACCTGTCATATTGGCTAAAATGACAGGAAAAGATAACGATGAATGTTGGAGGGGATGTGGGAAAACTGGGACACTAATACATTGTTGGTGGAACTGTGAACGGATCCAACCATTCTGGAGAGCAATTTGGAGCTATGCTCAAAAAGTTGTCGAACTGTGCATACCCTTTGACCCAGCAGTGTTTCTACTGGGCCTATATCCCAAAGAGATCTTAGAGGAGGGAAAGGGACCCACCTGTGCAAGAATGTTTGTGGCAGCCCTTTTTGTAGTGGCTAGAAACTGGAAACTGAAGGGATGCCCATCAATTGGAGAGTGGCTGAATAAATTATGGTATATGGATATTATGGAATATTATTGCTCTGTAAGAAACGACCAGCAGGACGATTTCAGAGAGGCCTGGAGGGACTTGCATGAACTGATGCTGAGTGAAATGAGCAGACCCAGGAGATCATCATACACAGCAACAACAGTATTACATGATGATCAATTCTGATGGACATGGCTCTCTGAAACAAAGAATTGTCTCAAACCAGTTCCAATTGTTCACTGAAGAAAACCATATACACCCAGAGAGAGGGAAATGAAATATGGTCCACAACGTAACATTTTCATGATCTCTATTGACATTTGCTTGCATTGTGTTGCCTTTCTCTGATTCTTTTTTTTCTTGTAGATAGGATGTTTCTTGCATAACTTCTCAAGCATTTCAACATTATTAACATGTAGTGGACTTCCTGCCATCTAGGGGAGGGGAGGGGATTGGGGGTAAAATATGTAATGGAAAGCTTTGTAAAGATCATTGCTGAGGAACTACCCATACATATGTTACACAAATAAAAAGCTTTAATAAAAAAATAAATAAATAAGTCTTCCACTGAGTTATCCAAGGTCCTTGACACCAATTTTAATTTAAAGGATCATAGAATATTCATAGATCTAAGAAATATAATGACTTAAAGAGGTGCTATAATCAAATCTTATCAATTTATGTATAGTTAAAACTAAGATCCTGGGAGGTTGAGATTTGCCCAAAGCCATATAGGTAATATTAGGATTGGAAATCTGATCTTCTAACTTTATAGTCGATGTGTTATTTCTTAGAACTGATTGGCTCTGGGCTTCATTCCCAAAGTCACTATTTCATTTACTTATTATCTTGACTTTTACTTACTCTCACAAGTGTGATTACCCCTCTTTTCTTATTTTATTGGAATTTCCTTAAGTCTCAAAAACCTGCTTACATAATGATATTTATTGTCTATGTACTATCAAAAGATCAGCAGTGGTAGCCTATAGTATATTAAGGTTCAAAGGGATTATATGGATTTAATTTTATTTGTTCTAAAATAGATCCCAGAAAATGCAAAGGAAAACAACATTGAAAGACTTATGATAAATGTAATATCCACTTATGACATGGAAAAAATTAATGGCAAAAATACTTCCCATCTCTCAGACATAGATTATCTAACACTAAAAGATATCCTAACCCTTCTAGATTCATCCATATGACTACAAAAATGCTATTAGTATAATATCTTTTTATTTTTCATAATACATGCAAAGATAGTTTTCAACATTCAGCCTCGCAAAACTTTGTCTTCCAAATTTTTCTCTCTCCCTCTCCACCTTCTCCCTTAAACAAGTAATCCAATATAGGTGCTATTAATATTTTTCATATATATGCTTTTCCATTTGTCACTTAGATCCTTGAGATCTACTTGTCTAGCAATGGCATCTCTGCATCAAAGTGCATAGACATTTCAGAAACTAAGCATAATTGCACATTGCTTTTGATATAGCCACCAAGAATGCTATTCTGAGAAATACTAAGACCAGGCATAATGTCCAAGAGTGAAGTGATAGTCTCACATTTGAAATTTTGTATTCAATTCTGGGTACCATATCTTAGGAAGAACTTTCATATACTTGAAAGTAGTCAAAGGACACTCTTATTTGTGTATCACATTGTGCTGACAACATCAAACCTCAGAACACTGCAGAACTTCCTAACAGAGATATGCAGTCACTCAAAGGAATTTGGTGGGGCCATCCAGAGAGATCCCACAAGTGGATGAAGAATATCTATTACTCAGATTTCAACTTGCATTTGGATGAATATTACAGTATCTGTCCAACAGAATGTGTACCTGAGACAGATAGTATAGGGAGGCAGCAAGTTGATCTAAAAAGTGTCATACAGAAAACCCAAAGGTCTTCCACATTTTCTTTCCATATAGCAACACAAATAAAATGTTGGCACTGAAAAGATGGGTCTTTTGTGGAAAGTTTGGGGATGAGTAAAAAAATTCAATTTCTCAAGATGATAAGATGTGAGTACTAGACAGACTCAAAATTGCAGAATTATGAGAGTTCCCAGGGATAGTTTTCTGGAAAAGGAAGACCCAGGAAGTCAAAAAGCAGAGTAACTGGTGGGAAATGGGGAACTCTAAATAAAAGGAATATAGGATGTTATCAAGGAAATTCATGAATGTGAGATCCTCTAATAGATCGTGAGTTCCTTTACTGTCTTTTTCTTCCTTTTGTATCCCCAGTGCTTAAAACAGTGCCTGCCACACACTGCATGCTTAATAAATTTTATTGATTGGTTGATGATTGATTGATTTATAGGGAAAAAAGATGGGCAAACATGTGGCAAAAGTTTTCCACTGATAGCTTTCTTGTGTCAGAAGAAAATTAGGAAGGAGGCCAGCATCTTGAGTGAACTGTCTGAGGAAAACTTTTAGAACAACATGGACAAGCACCTCATAGAATTATCTGAGATGTATATTATTAGAGGGAACTCCCAAATTGATGAATTTATATATTGAATAGAATAATTGAGTTCAAGAGGAACAGTCCTCTTTCAAAGGGCAATTCGATTTTTTCTACTTGCATCCAGAGAGTAGAATCAAAAGCAATCAATTGGTGTTGTACAGAGGCAAAATTTATTCTATATTTCACTAAGAGCTTCTTCCCACTCCACCCTACTCCCCCCAGAAAGGGAATAGATTGTCCTGAAATACAGTGTATTCATCCTCATTGGAAGTCATTTATCTTATATAATAAAAAGTATTCTTATATAAGTATGAGTTAGACTTGGCGGCCTCTGATGTATCCTCCAACAGAAATCAGAGTTTGAGAAATGAATTTGTGTTTTAGTTTTAAAAGTAAAGTATTTTCTCTTTCTCCTTTCTCTCTCTCCTCTTTCTCCTTCCCTCCTCTCTCTTTCTCTCCCTCCCTCCTTTCTTCCCTCTCTCCTTTTTCCCCTCCCTCCCTCCCTTCCTCTTGGTTTGTATGTGTATAGTAGTCTTGTGCCCTACAATAGTCAAGGGGCATTTTTCCCTCAACATTTAGATAATTCTCTATTCAACATTTAGATCCATTTTCTATTCTTAAAAAAATCCCTGAACAGAGTATGTTTTAATTTGAGGATAAGACATAATTGAAAAAAAAAAACCCAAAGTATTGCTTATGGCAAAAAAGGTACAAGAATTGGAGGCAAAAGATTTGTATTCAAATCCTACCTTAGACACTAATTGCTGATGGGATTATCAGCAAAACTATTAACCACTAAGAGCTTCAATTTTCTCCTCTGTGAAATGGCAATAATCATCCTGATACCACAGACCTCACAGGGTTGTTGTGAGACAAGCTCTTTCACACATTGAAAATGCCATGCAAATGTGACTTATTCATGTAATAATAGCTGGACTATATACATTTTGCTCTTGATTGATTCTCTAGTGGCTATAAGTGTCTTCAGAAGAAAATGGTTCAGTGGAATCTTGCTTTTAATCTGTTTTAGCTTGAGGACTGATTCATAATGGTCTGAATGCTGCATAATAAATGTCCTCTCTATCTACCTATATTCCCTGCTGTCAGGTTGTCATTAGTGAACAGATAAAGTGTTCCTAAACTCAAAATAGGCACAAGGATTTTTTGCTCTGAGTCATCTCTTAAGTAGCAATTCAGAATAATTGTCAGGACTGATGGAAGTTTTTCTAGCTCAACTTATAGCATTTCAGGAGTTAGTCATTTATCACTCATTTTATATTTGTTGGTTCTCTAAGTATTATATGCCCAAATACAGACATATATGCATATGTGGGTGTATATATACATACATATGTAAATATTACACATATATACTAGGCATTCCAAAAGTATTAATGCTACTAAATTTAACTTTACTACTAAATTTTAAACTACTAAAACTTAAAACTATTACTGATTTTGAGACATTTTATATAGTACACATATAACATACTCAAAACAGCTATATATTTGATATATAGATACATTATATTATATATATAATATGCATATAAGTATAGGGCTCTATATGGGTATATATCAGGTATATTTGTATATATATATGCATATATATGTGTGTTTATATCTGTGGACGTATTATGTATATATAGGTAAATTGTGATAGTAAATTGATAGATACTTTGAAGATTTCTTTTGTGATTATTTCTTCTATTGATATAGATCACCATCTCTTCTCCACTCTTTAATAAACTGCCTACCACAAAGATGTCAAACACATGACAAGAGGGCCATAATAGGGTTTAAGTACAAACCAAACCAAGTTAAAATGCAATTGAAAACATTTAATAAAACAAAATACAAAAGAACATTAATAATGTTAATATGTAGTTCTATAAGTTCACATGTAGCCAGCAAAGATCATTAAATATGGTTTAGTGGCCATTGTTTCTATTTAAATTTGTCTCCATTGACCTTTCATGACTTTCTGTAGTTAAATTAAATCATCAGCTAACAATCCATCTTCTATTGATGAGTCTTTCTGAGCATACACTAATTATAACTCTCATTATAGGAACCATATTTAACCACATTCTAAGTTGGGAAGTACTTTCTAGGGCTATGTGCTCTCATGTCACATAGCCCTCAGAAACTGAAACATTAAAAATTAGATTTCCTGTGTAGATATTACAGAATCTCAGAGTTAAAAAGGACCCAGGATCCATCTCATCTTACATGTATCCACATTCAGACCCACCACATTGTGTGTATAAATATATCCATTGGAAAATTGTTAAACTCAATAAGCTTTGACCTATAGTTATTACTTTTACTTTGCACATCTATGTGTCAAGAGAAATTTCTAGTCACTGAAGTCAGAAGACTGGGAAGCATTTTATAACACTGAAAAGAACTTGATTTGGAATTAGAGAAATTGACTTAAAATTGTATTTCTAGTATTTGCTCCTTGTGTCAGATTAGATGACTTCTGAGGTCCCTTCCAACTCTTAACCTATGATTTTTTAACCTAAAATCTTAATTTATTATTAAGCAATTAATCTTAACATATTAAATATCACATCTGGTTTGTCTGTGTCTTAGGGAACCTATTTTTTATTGCTATAGTTTGTATAGTGGGATCTCCGGAAGGTTTTTAGAACTTAAGTTTCTCTTAACCCGATGCAGTGTACAGAGGGGGTAAAATGCTCTCAACCTTATACTGAAATCCAGCTGTTCTCAGTTATGTAACTTGTTAACCATGTGACCCTGACCAACTTCCCACTGCTTCCCTTTCTCCCCCATCTATTAAGTGGAACTAATATTATTTTCTGGAAAGTATAATGAAAAGAAATCAGTCTTTTATCTGACAAGTAAGAAGTGTAGCCCAATTGTATTTGTGAGTGTAGACCAATATAAAGAGTAGATTCATTGATTGACACAAATTGAGAAATATGTGGAAAATAGAAGATGACAGGAGTTAGGAAGATGGAGTTCTTTGGAGCACTCAGCATATGTCTCCAGTTGTTTCTGTGTTTTGTGGCTGTCATTCATTCTTACCTCTGGGGTTTAGGGGAGAGGACCATGTTATCAGAACCAATAGCAACAATTTATCTTATCAGTTATTGACACAGGAGAGGATAAATTGGTAGGGATTGTCTATCTTTCCTCTTAAATACTAATACTTAGTATATAATATTAATACTAGGAGTACAAGGGAGTTTGCGGAGAGTTATGAGTTTAATTTGATGAATTTAGAATATAGTGATACCTTTCTATGAAACTCTGATAAATACCTCTCCCTAAAGAGTATGTATATGCTCATTGGTTTATGGTTAGAAAAGCAGACAAATTCTAATTGGTTTCCAGTGATTGGAGTTTGTCATAATGCAATTCAGTTGGCTATGACTCTGAAGGTAGATTCTTGTCAGAGGAGTCACCCCTTTTTTCAGCTTATGAAAGCATGTTGGCAGATAACTTAACACACTTTTTTCTCCTGATTTTTTGCTTCTTGTATTTTTCCCAATGTTTTGCCCATCAAATGCAGCAGTATGAATGAGGAAATAAGTTATTTCTCCCTTTTCCAATTGGCATTAATGGCTTTCCTGGGGCAAAAAAAAAAAAAACAAAAACAAAAACAAAAACCTCCAAAAACACATGGGAGTTATATTTGCTCACTCACTCTGCCTAAAAAAAATTGTCTTACAGTAAACATACTCAAGTCAAGGGATGGAAGCATTGGTACAATGATGAAATATCAAAAATATCTCCAAGGGGGATTTCATGGACATTTGTTCCCAAATCCCAACCTCCTGTATAAAGAAAATGGGAAACACTAGGTGATGTTATCCCAGAATCTAACCTAGCAAAGAAGAGAGATTTTGGGGGAAATTGCAGACCTGAAGAGTTACTCCAAGTTCAACAGTTCAGATATCTGATCTTTTAAAGAGAGAAAGAGAGCTTGGTGGTGCCAGTAAGCATTTATTAAATGCCTACTATTTTCTAGGTACTAATTTAAACACTGGTGAAGGGGAGACGAGGAAGAAGAGTATTTCAGGGATAGGAAACAGGTAATAAAATTCCCAGAGTTTGGATGTTATATTTGCAATAAAAAAGATCTAAGTCTAAATCCAACCTCAGACCAGCTGAGGGATCCTATATAGGTCATTTAACCTTTATTTGTTTCTTCATCTGTAAAACAGGGGTGTTAATAGCATCTACCTCCCAGGATTCTTGTGAGAATCAAATGAAACAATATTTGTAAAATACTTCACAAATCTTAAAGTGTTATATAAATGCTAGTTGTTGTTATTGTTGTTAGTATGATCAGTCAGTCATAAACATTTCCTAAGTAACATCTGGCATTGTGCTAAGTACTAAGGATTAAAAAAAAAAACAAGGAAAAATACAATTCCTGTCCTCAAGGAGTTTACAATCTAATGGGAGAGACAATAAACAAACAAATATGTACAAACACACAATTTACAGGATAAATAAGATGCAAATAGTAGAGAGAAATAATTATAATTCAGAGGGAAAACTTTCCTGTAGAATATGAAGTTTTACTTCAAACATGAAGAAAGCCAGTAGATAGATAAGAAGGGAGACCCTTCCAGGCATGAGGTACAGCCAGAAAAAAAAAAGTATAGAGCCAAAGAATGGAGTGTCTTATTCATCGGACAACTAGGAGGCCAGAGTCAGTGAATAACATATAAGAAGACTGGGAGGGGGTTAGTTTTTAAAGGTGAACAACAAATAAAAGATTTTTTATTTGATCTTGAAGGTGAAAGAGAGCCACTAAAATTTGTTGAATGAGAAAGTGACATGGCCAGGCCTGCTCTTTAAAAAAAATCACTGGTATTTTTGAAGAATTGGTAAATGGAGAATGGATTAGAGTGGGGAGAGATTTCAGAAAGGCAGACCTACCAGCAGATTATTGCTTATATTCAGGCATTAAGATGGGAGGGTCTACACTAGAGTGGTATCAGTATCAGAGAAGAGAAGGGAGCATATGTGAAAAATGATACAAAGGTAAAATCAATAGACCTTGAAAGCCTTGAAATGGAAAGTGTGAAATAGTAGAAGTCTAGGAAGACACCTAGGTCATGAGTCTAGGGGACTAAGGAGACGATGTTGTTCTCTATAGTAATAGAGTAGGTAGAAGGATGAAGGGAGATGTTACAGGAAAAATAATTCACTTTTGAATTATTTTATATAATTCAATAATTATTATATTATAATCTTATAATTTATATTATATAATATAGATATTATATAATTAATATATAATAAATATTAAGTTTAAGATGTCTATTGTACATCCATTTTGAAATGGCTAAAAGGCAGTTGGAAATATGAGATTGGACATCAAAAGAATTGGTAGGGCAAGATGAATAGATTTGAGCATCATCAGCATAGAAATGATAATTCAATCCATGGGAGCCAACGAGATCAACAAATCAAGTAGTATAGAAAGATAAGAGAAGAGGGTCTAGGACCAAATCTTTAGAGATATAAGAGCTAGAGGGCATGAGCTGGATGAGGAATCAACAGAGGAGACTGAGAAAGAGAGGTCGGATAATTAGTGGGAGACCTAGGATATAGTAGTATTCCAAAAACCTAGGGGAAAAAAGTATGGAGGAAGAGGAGGTGATCATAATCATGCTTCTTAAATAAAGACTCTCATGTGGCTTCTGAAACTGGAAGAATTAAAGTCAATAAAGGATTAAAGTTATGAGGAGCAGATCTGTACTTTGTCTATCCCACCCCACCATCAACATCATAAATTATTTAACAAGTGCAGATCTCTTTGTTCAGGAAGGGTATTACTTCCTAGCAGCTTAAAGTATATTTATCCTCTCAACAAATGTTCAAGACAAAGAGTCACAATATAAATTCAGAAGGGCTGTGTGGAAGGAAGGATATGGGAAAAAGAGAAGATTTCAAGATATTCACTCACTGACAACCTCAAATTCAGTAAACTTCCCAAGATTGTTTATGAACTGCTGTAAGAAGATGTTTTATATTTTTCCTGTTTCTGTTCATGAGTTCCTATGAGGAACTTCTTTTTCATTTTCTTCATTTTCTGTGAGGGCAAATGTAGTCTGAACTCTCTCAATTACACATTTCACTTTTAAAGGTTGCCTCTAAGGTGAAACCTGATCCATGTGATACCAAAGCTTGGGAACCCTGATCTAATACAGGATTCTTCCTCTTCGTCTCACAAGGGAGAAAGCAATTACTGGAAATTCCCAAATGTTTTCTTTTCTGTGTACAATTAATTACTCCTGAGTCAAGGGATGAAATTGAGAAATCTCTCCTGCTTCAAATTCTTTCTTTTTCAACTGCACTTTCCAAGGCAGATGAAAAAAGATTTTTTTGTTTTGTTTTGTTTTTAAAAGGCTTAAATATTTTTAAACCTTTAGAATAGATTATTGGGGCTATATTTGATAGCCTACAAAAAAAGGTGGCTTCTCTGACAAATGCCTTTTCTCCTAAGTTTCAGCCAACTTTCCATGCTTATTTCCATTTTGGGGAATAGTCTCAGTTGATAGAAACTACTCTGGACTTATGTCTTCACTCTTAACCTGGTTCCAATAGGCATGTAGGCATGTCCAAATTCTATAAGAAGTACTTACCAAGCTTTTCAAGTTAAGACTCATTGTCCTGTAAACTCATTAAATTGAAAAATTCAAGGAAACTTCTTTGATTAAGTTCTTACATCAATTATGTCAAATTCAAATAGAAATGAGCAGCAATAAGTCATACATGAAGACCCTTGTCAGCCATGTACAGACTTATTTAGAAATTTAGAATTTAATTAATTTAGAAATTAATATTATTTATGTTTTAGTTTATTTTACTTACAATTATTTTTCAATTATATTTTAATATGATTTAAACAACACTGAGGAGTGTTGTGGTCTGCATGAGTCCATGTCTTTGACTTATAGTATATTGTGACTAAATGGTTTATATAAGGAAGGAAACAGTAGATGCTTGTACATTTAACCATTTCAAAGGATGAATTCTTTTACTATATAATCTTCAGCACTTTAAGGGATTCGTGATCTCATCTATCTGGATGCTACCTTCATTGGTATAGATGTCACCCAATCCATGCCCTCTCATCCTGTGTAATTCTTAAGTCCTTTCTCCTATCAATAACTCATTAAGAAGGACAGGTAGGTGGTGCAGTGGATAGAGCACCAGCCTTGAAGTCAGGAAAACCTGAGTTCAAATTTGACCTCAGACATTTAACACTTCCTGGCTGGGTGACCATGAGCCCATCATTTAACCCCAATTGCCTCAGGAAAAACAAAAAACTGTGTTAAGATTCTTCCAAAGGGAAATAAGCCTTTTTTTTTAGACTTAAAAATTATTTTTAGACAATAGAGAGATAACAAAGAGAAATGAGTGTCAAGAAGAGGGATATTGACAGTGTCAAAGACAGTATAGAAGTAGAGAAGGGTAATGATTAAGAAAAAAAAAAATTGTCCACTAAGAGATCATTGGTAACTTTGAAGAGTGAAGTTGTTGTTAAATGATGGATGTGATCAGAAGAGAGACTGAAAAGAGCTAAGAATGAGAGGAAAGGAAGTAGAGGTAACTATTTTAGATACCTTCTTAAAGAGTGTAACCACAAAAAAAGGGAGAAGAGCTGCCTATCAATGGATCAAGTGAGGATCCTTTGAGGATGGGAGACGCATATGTTGGTAAACAAAATAGACTAGGCAAAACTAAGTGAAAATAGGATGAATTAGGGGGAAAGCTTCTTTAGATAGCAGGATGAAATAGGATTATTTTTATATGCATGGAAGGTTGCTTTGGCAAGAGCCTTTTTTTTTTTTTTTGTGAGATGAGGAACAAGGAAGAAGAGAAAACTCTCTGCGAATGGTCTCAATTTTTTTTTTTTTTCAGTGAAATCTTGAAAGGCCAGTTTCTCAATTGAGAGAATAGAGGGAGGGAGAACTGTGGAAGGAGTGAGGAGGGATGAAAAAGTTTAGCAAGCCTCTGTGGTAAGTTAGATAGTGAATTAATTAGGGAGATGTACAAGAATTATCCAGCCACAATGGAAGCCCAGTTGAGATTAAGTACCATAAATCTGTAGATCAAGAAAGTATAGTTTCTTTTATTTTTAATTTCCATAACATAGTACAATAAAAAAGATAATTGCACATGAAACTGCAAATCTGCTATGCACAACTTGCTATTCCTTTCAAATGTAAAGTAAAATTATCATGTAAGCCTCTTTTTTTTTTCTTCCAAACTCCTTAACAATGAACTAGTGTCCCAATTTTTCAACATGTGGAAAACCTCCAATATTTGTTACTCTTCCCTTTCATCATCTTAGCCAATCTGGTAAAATGATACCTCAAAGTTATTTCAATTTGCATTGCCCCAATCAAATGATCTAGAACATTCTTTTATATGGCACAAATTGTTTTTATTTCTTCATCTGAAAACTTCTTGTTCACATCCCCTGACTATTCGTCATTTGGGAAATGACTTGTATTCCTATAGATTAGACAAAGTTATTTAAATATTTCTGATGAGATCTTTATCTGATAAACTGTCTATAAAAAGCCTCCCCTGATTTTCTGCTTTCCTTCTAATCCTTGCTATATTTGTTTTATTTGTTTTATTTTTTTATTAAAGCTTTTTATTTGTATAACATATGTATGGGTAGTTCCCCAGCATTGATCTTTACAAAGCTCTCCATTACAACTTTTATCCCCAGTCTCCTCCCCTCCCCTAGATGGCAGGAAGTCCACTACATGTCAATATATTTGTTTTATTTGTACAAAACCTTTTTAATTTAATGTAATCAAAATTATCCATTTTACACCCAACTTTGCTCTCTATCTTTTTTTTTTATTCACAAATTATTCACCTATCTATTGACACTTTGTTCAGCACTGTGTGAGAAGAAGTAAAAGCAGCAAATGATGAAAGTAATCCAAGGGGGATGATTGGAGAGACATGATTAATGACAGTGAAAAGAAATAAAAGAATAAAAAAAAAAGGGACAATATAGAGTTGAAGTGATTCACCAAGGGATCAAGATGGAGAAAGGAGAGTAAGATGTAATCATCTGGAAAAGAACTGAGGAGTTAGGGGATTGAAAGTCACAGTAGAGACAAAGAACAGTTAAAGGTTAAAAGTAACCTTGAATGGGAAAAAAAAGAGAATGAAATAGGAAGAATTTCAACAGTGTTCTACAGCAGATCGCATAATAATATATGTACACTTTATATGTCACATAATCACAGTTAACTATAAGTTACAGGGAACACGGGTTCCTCCTGTCTTTACAATTTCCGGACTATAAAACAGCACTTGACTTTGAGAAGCAAAATGGAAACTTAAAGGCTCTCCCTCAACAAAGGTTTTGTGATAAACTGCAACAGTGATGATTTTGCTTGATGGTTCTCTGATTATTGCTATCAAATGAAAAAGAAGGTTTCTTTATGGGAGACCAAAAAACATACAAGGAATCCTAAATGAGATTTTTCAACTGCTCAAAAGAATTTGATGCAATAATCTATACAAAAAGAATCAAATGTATGAAAAAATATCAGGAGCAAGTAGGTTACACAGTGAAGAGCTCAGTAGCCCTAGAGTCAAGAGGACTTCAGTTCTAACCTGACTTTAGACACTTATCAGTTATGTGACCCTGGACAAGTCATTTTATCCCAATTGCCTCCCTAAAAATGTTACATGCAACTATATACAGCCCTTACAGTTGGGGTGTGTGAATTATAAGACAAGGTTCTCTGCTGAAAAAATGGAGTAAGGGAGAGCTTGAAGGAGAATGAAAAGGTTTAAAAAGCCTAGTGATAAGTGGGATAGTGAATGAGAGAACTCTACAAGGACTGCCTAGCCACAGTGAGAGCCTAGTTAAGATTAAAGAACATAAATTTGTAGTGAATATATGTGTGTGTGTGTGTGTGTGTGTGTGTGTATACACACACACACACACACACACATATATATATACTCATGCCTATACATTTATTAAGCACCTACTATGTTCCAGACACTATGCTAAATGCTGGAAATACAACAACAACAATCAAACAACAGTCCCTCTTTGCCCTCAAAGAGTTTATAAACAAATATATGCAAAACACTATTTTTAAACCTATATAGGAGGGGCAGCTAGGTAGTGCTGTAGACAGAGCACCAGCCCTGAAGTCAGGAGGACCTGAGTTCAAATCTGGTCTCAGATACTTAACACTTCCTAGCTGTGTGACCCTGGGGAATTTATTTAACCCCAATTGCCTCAGCAAAAACAAAGCAAAACAAAACAAAACAAAAAAAAAACAAATAACAAAAAGGAAAACAAAACAACCCCCCCCAAAAAAAACCTGTATATGACATAAATAGGAAATAATTAACAGAAGGAAAGATCAGAAATTAAGTAGAGCTAGGGAAGGCTTAAGTAGAAGGTAGAATTTTAGTTATGATTTAAGGGAAGCCAGAGAGTTGAATAAAACTAATACTCCAATTATCAGAGGAAGAGCATTCTATGCATGGGAACTGCCAGAGAAAATGTCTAGAATCAAGACATGAAAAGTCTTGTTCATGGGCTAGCCAAGAGCCAGTGTTACTAAAGAGTACCTGTCAGGGGGGCAGCTAGGTGGCGCAGTGGTTAGAGCATCAGCCCTGAAGTCAGGAGGACCTGAGTTCAAATCTGGTCTCAGACACTTCCTAGCTTTGTGACCCTGGGCAGGTAACTTAACCCCAATTCCCTCAGCAAAAAAAAAAAAAAAAAAAAAAAAAAAGGAGTACCTGTCAGGGACAAAAGTACAAAAAGACTGGAAAAGGTAAGAGGGGGTTAGGTTATGAAAGGCTTATGCCAAAAAAAAAAATATATATATATATATATATATATATATACACACACATATATATGTGTACGTGTATCTATGTCTATATATCTGAATGGCTACATAGCTGTATAGTTATATTGATATATCTTGATAGTCTGCTGCTTGACAGTGAGTTGGGTTTGGAATTAAAATAGGAAGAAAAGAGCAGATTGGATTGCATGATCCCAGACTTACCTTTGAAAACTCATTTTTTCACACCAGTGTTCCCCTGGTGATACTATTTGATTAATTTCTATAAAATACCACATTCTTCCTGAAGAACCAAAGTTTAATTTCTCCCAAAGGGCAATAGAATGATGTATGGTAGGCATAATTGGGCTGCTACATCATGACAATGGTGTTTTGAATAAGAAGTATAAATGACATCACTAAATTAAAGCTGGGTACAAGAGGGAAGTCATATGCTCTAAAATTCTCATTTTATATATAAGGAAACTGAAGCACAGAAAGATCAAGTAATTTAAACAAAATCATGTGAATTTAGAAAATGACAAAACTAGAATCAAATTCAAGTTCTGTGAGTCTACCCTCAGCAATCTTTCCATAAAACAATATTGTCACTCATTAAGTGAATAATGATACCTGCCAATTTATATTTCATCTCAAGACTGTTTCAAGCTATACAAAAAGGGGGTTGTATGACTTCGGGGCTCAGGCACATTACAAAAGCAAGCAGTTACTGATGGACAGGCAGTTGGAAAGCCTGCATATACCACTGGGATCCATGTAATATTTAGATATTTAGAGGAGAGCTTGTTAACCATTTGTGTATGTATATGTGTGTGCATCCTAAAATCCCTTAGCAGTTTAGTGAAATCTAAGAATCTTCTCAAAATTAATTTTTAAACATTGAAAATAAAAGGAAATGCTACTTTTGTTAAACATTAGTGAATATAAAGGTAGGATTTTCCCCATTCAGATTACCTGTCATCTATCCAAAGACCCCTTGGATATCTCTATCCCAATTTTTAAAATCCTTATCTAGAAGAAGACTCCCAGAACTTGGGTTATCTTTTCTAGAGGATCTATCATAGAGAAAAAGAATAATTATTGATGAAGTGAGATGTAGGTGGATAATCTGTACCTTTGATGACAGTAATCCTTAGTTTTGTAAATTCACAGGAACTAGAAAAAGCTGTAGATTTTGTTGGCTATCTTAAGCCTGGTTGGTTAAGCAGCCATTTGGCAACATTTTTACTGTCTGGAAGATAGCCCTTAGGATCAGTTTGGTGGCCAGTAGTGTGGGAGTGTTTATTCTGGTTTTATGTGGGTCACAAGTTGGAATTCACTGTTCTTCAAAGGAACCTTGGGAATCTAATTCTTGTAACACTGTGGAGTGTCCTAAATTATACCAAATAAATGTTTAAACCACATTAACTAGGAATAGAAGCTTTCAAGCATTTCAGACAAACCTTTCACTGCTAATGTTCATTTCATAATTTCCAGTATGACTATTCTTGTAATTATTCTTGATGAAGTGAATATCCATCAAAACAGGACATATTGCTTTAATTGAGAGTGGGGGTGAGATATTCCTATGTATTTTATTCATAAACTGAAAATTTGTGAAGGAATTTTTTCAGGATCTGAGCATAAATTCTGAATACTATATAGATAAGGACCTCTATATATCTATCTAGCATTTTAAGAGTTGCAAAACAATTTACAGATATCATTTCACAAAAACCTTAAGGGGGTGCTATTATTTATCTCCATTTTATAGAAAATAAAGCAGAAGCAGACAGAAGTTGTGACTTGTCACCTCTCTTGTATCTGAGGACATATTTTAACTCAGAAAACACTTGTTGAAGTAAATTGAGCTGAAGAATACTTTAGAATAATTTGTCTAAAGAGTGACCAGGTGACCAGGAGTCAGACATGAATTCAAATCTAGTTTCAGATACTTCTCAGTTGTGTGACTTTGGAGAAGTCAGTTAATTTATAATTCTGTTTCAGTTTCCTCAGCTGTAAAACGAGATTTTAACATCATACACTCCAAGATATAAAGATTAAGATGAGCTAACATTTGAAAAGTTCTTAGAGTATTTAGTACATATTAGGTAATGAATAAATACTTATCACTTCCCTATTTATATACTTATACTATGCATAAACCTTGTGTTATTAATGGGCTGTTCTGCAAATACTATATAGTCCTTTCAGGCAGTAATTTTTACACTTTACTAAAGTTCCTTGAAGGCATGGACTATAACTTCTTCTATTCAAAGCGTCTGATGAGTGGGCCTTACAATCCTACATAAAATGGTTATTTAATAAATGCCACTGACTGACTAGGTTGCCACAGAATTTAGTTCATCACAAATGAAAATTGTTCATTTTCAAAGATACATTGCTTTTTGGAAAACATGAGATTTATTTACACTTCCTTCTTTCCTTTTTTCTTTCCTCTCTCTCTTCCTTCCTCCTTTCATTTCCTTTTATTTTCCTTCCTCCCTCCCTCCTTTCTTCCTTCATTCTTTTCTTTCTTTCTCCTTCCTTCCATTCCATTTCTTTTTTCCTCCTTCCTTTCTTTTTTCTTTCTTCTTCATTCTTTTCTTCTTTTCTTCCTTTCTTACTTCATTTCTTTTCCCTCCTTCCTTCCTTCTCTTCTCTCTGATTCAGACCTATGATAAACCAATAACTCTTAATTTGAAAATTTCCTCCTTCAGTTCAGCAACTGAACTATAGTCTATCTTAATATAGTTTATCTTAAAGAGTTGCTTGGGAGCACTGATGAGTTAAGTGTACCCATGTCACTCAATTAGTATGAATCAGATACTGAATTTGAACCCAGTTCTTCCTGACTCCAATGAAGGCCTTCTTTACTATAGTGTCTTTACTTGATAGGGGAAGATGGTAATCTGACAATAGCTCACATTTATATAGTACCCTGTAATTTGCAAATGACTTTTCTCAAAATAGATAATCTGTGAGGTAGATAAGATAGGTATTAGTGGTTGCATCTTATAGAATAGGGTACCAAGGCACAACGAAGTATAGCAATAATAATTTTAGCTACTAATTACCTAGGATTTTAAGCTTTGTAAAATGCTTTCCATAAATTATCTTTTCTCTTCTAAACAATCCTGTGAAGTAGGTGCTATTATTAAGCCCATTTTACACATGGGGAAACTGAGTTTGATAGAAGACAAGTGACTTATCTAGGGGTCACATGGTTAGTGAGTGTTTGAGGCCGGATTTTTCTGACTCTGAGGACAGCATTTTGTCCTTTCAATGCTATGCAGATGCTTCCTTTGTGCTAGTGAGTCTCAGAGCTACGATTTTTAAATTCAGGTCTTCTTTTTCCAAACCCAGGCATCTTTCTACCGTATTTTACTACCTTTTGTGGCTTATTAGAACAACAGAGGACAATTGCATTTACAAGCTTTCTTTATGCATAAACATTAGACCACATTCTGCCAACAATTCCAAGACAAACTTCCCAGAGCTGTCCATAGATAGTCATTCCTCACTGCACTATGAGTTTCTTCAGAAAATACTGCTGGTGGTGCTCTTAACTTTTAATTAAGATATTCTCAAAATAATATCTGACCACTAATGCAACAGTTCTTTAATCTCCCTTTGGGTTTATGAGAGATCACAGGGTTGTCTAGAGTGCCATTCCTTCTGATTCATTCCAAACTACATGTAGCAGAAATTACCCTTAGCTAAGGGAACCAAAATTAACATATCTTTAATTATTATAAAACAATGTCTAACAACCCTCACTCTGACTTTAACGTAATAATATAAAATAAAAGGAAAAGGAAAATGATCTTGTCAGGTCTTTGGCATTTTATTGTAAAACCCTGAAGAAAATAGGGAAAATGCAGTCACCAACTTTACCTTGCATTTGAAACAAAACAAAATTAGCAAATAGTGAATGTGTCCATCCACCAAGCACTGAGCCTTTTTATAATTCCTGATTTATTTATTTTATTATTCCTCACTCATTCCTATTTATCACAATGTCTGCTCAGATGCCAGGTTACTGATTTTTGATGCTTTTCAGGGCTTCTTATTACAAAGGAACAGCTTTCAACTTAAACATTGAAATTGCAGGAGCAATTATCTCACCCTTAAGAGTTCTAGAAATTACCCAAGGCTGTTTAAAAAGAAATAGAAAAGATCAGACATTTTACTGTCATGAAAGTGGAAAATGCAATTATCATGGCAGGATGTTTGTTTTTTAATTCATGGATTATTATTCCTTTTATCTATGTAGATGGAATCATTTGTGACTCCAACTCTCAAGTACCTCCCTCAATGGGATTCTTGAATTTTTTCATAGCAAATAATATGGTAGCTCTCTTAAAAAACAAAAACAAAAACAAAAAAACAACAATTTTTGTAAGAGGAGCTTCCAATAGGCCTTTTTGCTCTGGGAAGGGCTGACAGGGAGACATCAAAGATACATATTCCAGTTAAAAAAGGGAAGATTCTATGTAGACCTACAAATCCTAAATGAACCTGATCTTGTTTTTATTTCTGCCCTTGAAATTTCCAATCTTCCGTTTCAAACCATCTTTTCTTGCCACAGGTGGAACAGGCCTGCTGGCTGCTTGGTTCTGCCATCTTGCTGGTTGGTGCAGCTGCCACTGTGGCTGTAACCCAAGTGGAAAGCAATGAAGAAAGAATTAGGACATATTTGAGAGAGTAACTAGGAAATAGTGAAAGAGCCTCAAAGCAGAAAATGTCCCAGGTAGTGTTGTGAGTGGAAAAAAAAAAGATCATTGTTGCCATTGGTTGCCAAGAAATCTTGAGTAATGATAACAATGGCCTTGAAAATTCATCCTGCCTCTTCGCCCCTCTCCTTTATTTTCTCAGATTGTAGCTTTTCAATTCCTTCCCTTGCACATATTCCCCATGTCTCAAGAGTAATGATTGCAGGCAGGTGGAATGGACAAAGCAGTATCTTTGCATTTTTATGGTGTGGCAATTTCATTTACAGTTATCCACTTTATTGAGCTTTGATAAATCATTTAACCAATAAAATGTTAATATCTCTATCTTATAAATGTGGTTGTTTGATGGCAGGAGAAGAATTACCAAATGCAGGGTAGGAGTTGGGAGATAGTGTCACTGAGAGAACCTTATCAAAATTTTCATAATTTATTTTCCCCTAAGTTAAAATGTTAATCCAAACATTCTTATGCCATAAACCCAATAATCCTGGAAGAAGTAGAAAAGGTTTACAAGCTAACTATATTCTAGGAAGCAATATGGATATCATGGCCTTTGAGAAAGCCAGGGCTTGTGAATGGAAATACCATTTCACCATTAGTTGGCAGTGGGTAGCTTGAAGGTACACCATCTTGGGACCAAAATTTTACTTTAGTGTATACATCTCTTGGGAAGCATGGATATAGTGCTGAGTCTGGAATCAGGAAGATTCATCTTTTTAAGTTCAAAACTAGCCTCAGATAGTTACTAGCTAAGTGATCCTGGGCAAATCACTTAATCCTGCTTGCCTCAATTTCTCACATGTAAAATGAGCTACAGAAGGAAATGACAAATCATTGCAGTATCTTTGCCAAGGAAATCCCAAATAGAGTTGTGATGAGCTGCACATGACAGAAAAATGACTGAATTGATATTTCCATTAGCTAATTAATTGACAACCTACTTTTTTGTAGGTTTTAGGAAAGCAGGGAAATGAGCACTATTTATCAAGAGTACACTTAACCTTTATCATGACCACACCTTACAAATGTTTCATTTCCAAAGAATGAAGATAGGAAATTCAACTCCACCCCAAAGACCATTACTTAACTGCATTTTTTTTCCTGTTTTGTTTTTGTTTTTTTTCCAAACAACATTGTGCTTTACAATATTTACTTACTAATTTCACTATACTTTAAGTATGTACTTTTCTGGTAAAGATGTATTACAGTTTTTTAATTATGAAAACATCAACTAATATGCACATCAACAATTGTTTTCAAACAAATTTCAATAATGACAAGTTCAAACTCAGTAAGAATAGCTTCAGCATCAGTTAGATATCTTTTGCTTGATCATTTTAGTAACTCTTTTTAGCACTGAGATAAAACAATCTGCTTAAAAAAAAAAAAAAAGATCTTTTTTAAAAGATCAAACTCCGAAGCTACATGCCTTTATCTACTATACTAAAATCATAGAAGAAAAAAGTAATTATTTAACACCATAAACAACATAAAGGTAGCATGGCATACTGAATAATGAATCAGGAAGTAATAGGTTCAAATGTCACCTCTGAAGACAGAAGGAGGAGAAAAACAAAGAGAAAAAGGAAGAGGAAGAGGAAAAGGAGAAAGAGGAAGAGAAGAAAGGAAGGAAAGAAGAATTCATTACTATGTGGCAGGCATTTCAAAGTGTTAAGGATGCAAATAAGGGAGAGAGGGAGTGCCAAAATGATCCACTATGAATTTTAAGTTGCTTTACTGAGGAAAAAAAAAAAGGATTTTCATGGATTTATTTCCTTCCCCTTTAATGCTAATATCTCCATACACTTGCCAGATAAATTTTCTGTTCCTCCAAACTACATGTTATATAAAGGATTAGTAGCATTGCTTGAGTGTACAAAGGCTTCCAGGCTCTGAAAATTCCCACAAGAATTGTGTGGCCCTGCATATTGGAGCAGCCCAGAGAACAAGTGGGCCAGAACAGATAAAGAAGCTTAGACTGAGGTGGAAAATGAATCATCTAAAGTTAGCCACCAGGAACTTTCTCACAAATAGGAAGATGACTCATAGAATGTTGTAGCACAATGAAAAGAGCAGTAGGGTTGGAATGAGGAGATCTAAATAATAATCCTGGAGCTGACATCTTATGACTTTAGGCAAGTCACTTTAAAATCTTTCAGCCTCAATTTCTTCTTCCATAAAATGGGAAATTTGAATTTACTAGATCTCTCAAATTATTCTGAATTTCCACGAGCTTCCAACATTTAGAATAGAGAATGGTTGGAATAAAACTCCAGTAATGGGGACTAAATTTTCTCATTCCAAATTCCTTGAAGGTTTTTTTTTGTTTGTTTTGTTTTGTTTTGTTTTGTTTTTGTTTTTGTTTTTTTCCTGTTGAAATTCTGAAGTCCAGGGGCAGCTAGATGATACAGTGAATAAAGCACCAGCCCTGAAGTCAGGAAGACCTGAGTTCAAATTTGGCTTCAGACACATAACACTTCCTAGCTGTATAAACCTAGGCAAGTCACTTAACCCAATTGCCTTAGCAAAAAAAGAAAAAAAAAAAAAAAAAAAAAAAAATTTTGAAGTCCAAATCTCTTTCAGCCACTTCTAATCCCCAAACAAAAAAAAAAAAAAAAAAAAAAACAGTTGTAGTTCTTAACTATATTTTAATCTAGAAACCAAAGATGTATCTCTGGAACTGGTCAAAATACTTTTCATTTAGAGGTGGAAAGGTTTAGGAGAGGTAGATGGTCCATTTATAGTCTATAAGGGGTACTAGACAGGCTGTTTCTATGACACTAGTACACTTGGGAAAATGTCCAATTTTAGTTTTTGTAAACATTCATGAGAGTCACATATAAAACAAATTGTAGTAGAAATAAAGAGATCATCAGAAGGATGGGAATAGAGGCTCTGATAATATATCCTAATGGTTCTGAGTTTTTGTAACACAATTCAAATCCAGAAATGATTATTCAATTTTATCCTTCAAGAAACACATTTGGAAATGTTATCATTTTCCCCAATTGGAATGAAACTCAGATTCTATGTATTTTTCTTTTGCAAATTTGGAAAGGAATTAATCCTAAAATAAAGATTTAGAGTTTTCTGATATATAATTAAATCTCATTATTACTTTTCTCATTATCATATACACCAAGAAATTGCAGTGGAAATAAAAAGAATATTAGATAGAGGCTTTTGTGAATTATCATTTTATCTAGGTAATTTTATATGGTTGCCCATGTCTCCTGAAATATGATGATTCTCAATAAAAAATAAAAATCTAATAAAATGGAATTAACTGATAAGATAGTATAGGGTCTTTCCTTAATACTAATGCCTGACTTACAGTTGCCCTGTATGTCCCTTATTAGTTCTAGTAAGTCTAAGATTAAGACCTGTGATTTCACCAATATGTGAAACTAATGAAGATTTTCATTTTCATGACAATTTATAGAGTTGTTAGTGACTAGTGACTAAGACATTGAGTGACTTGCATAAGTGCACATGGTCTATTCATATCAGAGATGGGATTGAACCTCTATCTTCCTGGCTCTAAGATCACTTATCACTAATTCACACTGCATCTTTAGATTTTACAGTAGGGTTTATTTTGTTATTCATTCATGTTAATAAAATCCTGAGTAAAACATTCAGAAATTGCATACTGTGTTATCGCAGATGATACAAAGATGAACAATCTTTGCCCTCCAAGAAGTTACCTTCTATTGGGAAATATAAATAGTAAACAAATAAGTAAGATAATTAAGGAAGGAGAGAGCATTAGCAATTGTGTTGGGGGAGTGGAAGGGACTTCAAAAGTCATCTGCTTCAACATCACAGATGAGACAACAGAAATATAGTGACCCAAATTAATTTGACCCAAATCACAAAGTTTTACTCTATGCTGTTTTCAATGCACTATTCTGCCTCCATTATCATTTATATGTCAGTCAGAGAAAAAACTCCAGAGAAATTTTGTACCTGAGACAAATCTTAAAGGAATTTAAATATTCTAAGAGGTTGAGGTAAAAAAAGAAATAATTTCAAGCATGAGTGAGCGACCTATGCAAAAATGCAAAAATGGGTAATGGAATGTCGAGTCCAATAAATATTGAGATAAATATTGGCTATCACTGCTATATATCATGAAGCAACTTTTAGTGATATTAAAAATTTATTGTGAAGAATGGGAGATGTGCTGTAAGACCTATGAAGGTCAAAGATCCATTTTAAAGGAAAGAAAAAGTTATGTAAACTAAAAGTCAATTAACGACTTTGAAAAAATCTAGAATGGATTATAAAAGAGATGGGTAGTCAGTATCCACAAATAGGAGTAGTGCCCATAAGACATGACCCTCTATCCTTTATTGTCATTATTTACAAATTAGAAAATCAAGGGAATATTTTCCTTAGAGTTTACTTATATTTTAGAAAAACTTTTTTAAAAATATGATTTTTGCAGGGAAAAATATTAAGTTTTTGGCTAGATGGAATAATTAAATGCATTCAAAACAGCATTCAAATAGCTACACTCAAAAAGTAACTAGTTGGTATTAATTGGGAAGGAAGTCTCCAGTGAAGTGCCACTGAGATCTGTATTGAGCACTATTTTAACACTTTTATGAACAACATACATTAAAAACATAAGTGCTATGCTCATAAGATTTATAGACAATGCAAAGATGGGAGAAATAGCATACTAGATGATAATGTCAGATCAAAAAAAAAAAGATTGACAGGCAAAATCACTTGGTTGAACTCAAGAAAAAACAATGGAAATAGATGGCAAATTTTTCACTTGGGTTAAAATAAGTTAATTTGCAACTATTAGATGGGGATAAGGATAGGGATAGGACATTATTTGATTGCAGATTGTCTGAAAAAGTTTGGATTTCAAATGGACTGCAAATCCAATAATGTGTCTAAAAATCTAATAGGATTTTTGGTCTACATTCAGAAATTCATATTTTGAAATTAAAATGATAGTCTCACTATGTGATCACTGTTCAGAATATATCTGGATGAGTGTGGTCAATCCTGGATATCATAATTTAGGACAGAAATAATCAATTTAAATACATACAGAGGTAAGTAGTATGATTTAGTAGAAAGAATATTAAACTTTTTTTCAAGTAGGATTTGAGTTCCAGATCTTCCATGTCCTCACATATGACTATAAGTATTAATTAGTTTCAAGTTTCTCATCTGTAATATGAGGGCAATACCTGTCCCTAGGAGCAACTAGATGGTACAGTGGATAGAATGCTATTCCTGGAATCAAGAAGACTTGAGATCACAAATAGCCTCAGACACTTATATGAGCTGTGTGACTCTGAGCAAGTCACTTAATTTTACCCTGCCTCAGTTTTTTCATTTGTAAAATGGGGATAGCACTTAGTTCTCAGGGTTTTCTGAGGATCAAATAAGATAATAATTGTAAAGCATTTAGTGCAATACCTGGCACAAAGTAGGCACTATGTAAATGTTAGTAAAGAATCTTATTATGTTATAGTAGGAAATATATTCTGGTACTTTTTACTATATGTCTTTTGCTACCTAACTTCCAGTATTATTAGGAGGACAGTGTCTTATGACTCTTAAAAAGCGATAGAAATGTCAGTTGCTATTATGTCTCAAACAATTTTTGTGAGGTTCAAATGAGATAACGTCTAGAAATTTTCAAAATTTAAAATGATATAGCAATATAATCCATCATTATCATTTATATGTGGTAGGTTAAAACAAATAGATCAAGAAGGGATCTTAGAAGCTATCTTGTCTAGACTCATAACTTTTAAATAATATTTTATCTTTCCAAATTATACAACAAAAATTTTTAACATTCATTTAAAAAAATTTTGAGCTCCAAATTTTTCTTCCTCCCCTCTTGCTCTCTAAAACACGAAGTATTTTGATATTGTTTATATATATGCACTCATGTAAGGCATATTTCTATATTATGTTATAAAAGAATAAATAGACCAAAAGTAAAAAAAACTATGAAGAAATAAAATGAAAATAGTATGCTTTGATTTTTATTAAGACTCCACCAGTTCTTTCTCTGAATGTGGATAGCATTTTTCTATCATGAGTCTTTTGGATTTTAGACTCTTAAATTTTTTTTAAATGAAGAAACTGAGATCCAGAGATGTTAAGTGACTATATTATGAAGCAGTAAATGTTAAAACTATCTGATGTTGACTAAGAAATGTATCAGTGGGATAGATTAGGTACACAAATCACAGTAGTAAATGACCATAATAATCTAATATTTGATAAACCCCCAGACTCCAGCCTTTTTGCATAAGAACTCACTATTAGACTAAAAAAATACTGAAAACTGTAAAATATTAGGGTGTGAATTAAGTATAGACCAACATCTCAGTCTGTATACTAAAATAATGTCAAAAATGGTACAAGATTTAGACAAAAAGGATGACACCATAGGCAAATTAAAAGGGCAAGCAATAGTCTATCTATCAGATCTATGGAAAAGGAAAGAATTCATGACAGAACAAGAGACAGATGAAATATGAAATATGTAATTTTGATTATATTAAATTTAAAAGCTTTTATAACAAACAAAACCAATGCAACCAAGATTAGAAGGAAAAGTAGAAAGCTGGGAAACCATTTTTATAGCAAGTATCTGATAAAAAGCCCCATTTCTCAAATATGTAGGGAACTGAGTCAAGCCATTCCTCAATGGATAAATGATGATCAAAGAATTTGAACAGACACTTTTCAAATGAAGAAATCAAAGCTATCTATAGTTATATGAAGAAGTGCCCTAATTCACTTTTGATTGGAGAAATGAAAATTAAAACAACTCTGATAAATCACCTCATACCTCTCAGGCTGGATAATATGGCAAAAAAAGGAAAATGATAACTGTTGAGGAGAATGTGGGAAAATTGGGTCACCAATGTACTATTGGTGGAGTTGTGAACTTATCCAATTGTTTGGATTTTGGAACTATATCCAAAGGACAACCAAATTGTACATCCCCTTTGATCCAGCAATATCATTTAAGTCTTTATCACAAAGAGATAATAAAAAGGGGGAAAAAACCTACATACACAAAATTTTTTATGGCAGTCCTTTTCCTGGTGGCAAAGTATTGAAACCTGAGACAATGACCAACAATTGGGGAATGGTTGAACAAGCTGTGGTATATGAATATAATGGAATACTGTGTACAAGAAAGGATGAATAGACAGATTTCAGAAAAATCTGGGAAGACTTATATGAACTGATACAAAGTGAAATGTACAGAACCAGGAGAACATTGTATAAATCAGCAACATTGTGTAATGATCATTGTGTGAATGACTCAATTCTTCTCAACAACACAAAAATCCAAGAGAAGTAGAAAAGATTCATGAATGAAAATGCTATCTACATCCAGATAAAAGACTGATCACTCAAAATGCATACTTCCCCCCCCCCCCGCTCTTTATTCTTTTTCATATTTTTTCCCCTTATGGTCTGTTTCTTCTTTTACAACTGTGACTAATATGGAAATATGTTTTCTATGATAGCATATGTCTAAACTATATCAGGGAAGAGGGGAGGAGAGGGAGAGAGAAAAATTTGGAACTCAACATTTTATAAAAACGAATGCTAAAAATTGTGTTGACATATAATTGGGAAAAAGTAAAATACTGCTAAAATAAATAAAGAAACTGAGGTTTAGAGATATTGAGTGGCTTATCCAAGGTCATACCAGTAGCAAACTGGAATTTTGACTCCTGTCCTCTGACTTTAAATCCACCATCTTTCCACTGTATACAGTACCTCTGTACTAGCCCTTACATTCATTCATTCATTCATGTTTTAACTTATATAAAGCTTTTCTTAAGAAGTTAAAATTTTTTGCCTGTCAGGTTAGAAAACTTAAAAGTTTCCCTTTTATTATAAAATTCCATGATTCTATAACTAGTTCTTTCAAAATCCTACAAATTGAGCTCAAAATGAGAAGTACAATGTATATGCAATGTCTGATGTTTTAAGGAACAAAGAAAAGCAAGCAGTATTCTTTGCTCCCTGTCCCTATTCAATTCAAAATTTCACCTTTATCCATTTGCTGATAGTAGATCAGGAAATTGGGAGGGAGAAATCTTTACAATGGTACCCCATAATTACCTGAATCTTATTAATAACAACAAATATAGTGCCCTGTTCTAATAGTCAATTTTTGCAACATCTGCTCTTCTCAACAACTGCCGTCAGTGCTAACTTCCTAAAATCTCTCCCTCTTCCATCTGTCTCTCTCAGATTTTAGTGGATTTCAGTGGAAAAACTGTCTTTTAAAAAAAAAGCAACAGTTCATTTCCCACTCCAAAAGCTGCCTCCCACCACTAAATCGATCAATGTCCTAGAACATTTCCACTTGCCATCATCATACTGTCTGCCTGATGACAGATAGTGCTCTCAAAAACAAACCAATGTTTGTCCAAGGCTCAGAGAATCCAATTTCAGAAATCTTATTAGGATGAAAGATTTATGATACCCACCAGATTTGGGGCTATGCATGAAAATTTTTTCATCACAAAAAATGAATATGTAAACACATGTTCCCCAAACCTCTCTCTTTTTTACATTCCAGTGAAAGCATTTCCTTTCTTCTTTTAATTAGTTGTGATTATGTTCTTTCCAGTTTGGGAGTGGATTTTGACCTTTCCAATGAAGTGAAAAATCATTAGACAAGGATAATTTTCTGGTAGATGATGTTCATGAGCTCTACCATTTCTTACAAAGTCCATCCTCTAAACTTATCTTATTAACAAACCTACTTTATACTAGGATCTTGTGGTATTCCAGTGACTAAACTGTTTTGGATGGTTTACATGTACCAAAATTGACTCAGCTTATATAGATACTCCTCTGAATAATGAATGGATAATAGTACTATAAAGTTCCTATATTTTCTATTAAGATTACTTAGAAGCAAACTCTGAAAGACAATGTAGGGATGCCAGAAAATTTTTCTACTGCCATCAATAGTAAGGGATTGTATATGTGTATGTGTGTGTGATGTATAAGTGAGGAAAGGAGAATTGCTTCACAGATAGACACACATGAAACACATACACACATATATAGAAATGTAAGGGCAAATCTTGGTCATGGGCCAAATCAGTTCACTCTTGACTCAGCCAGTTGGGTAAGGCTATAAACTCAAAAAGCTTTGCTTGGAATGTCTAGCTGTTTCCCTTTACTCTCTGATGTAATTCTTTTCTCCCCTTGATATATGACCATTTATGGGAATATTGTTTCTCCTGAGCAACACTCTGAAAGGCACTATTTGTATCTCCTCTGAACTACAAAGATAAGGTGAAGTATTTCACTTAAATTTTTTTTTTGTCCGAGTCTGACTCAGTCCTTTTTATAGCTATTTGACTTAGAGGTAGAAATTTCAAGATCCTCTAATGTTTGGTGTACAAATAAATTTAAGCAAAATTGGAAAGTTAAACAGAGCAAGATCAGTGTTTTCCATTTTACTGGGATGTAAAGTAGGTGGAGTGGAAAACTATAAGATTAGGATGTAAAGGTACAATAGTGGAAAATAATAGGGAGCTTTGAATTAGAGGCAAAAGAGCTTGGGGGTTACTCAATAAGTATCCTTTGAAAGTTTTTGTATATAGAAAAATGACATGCTCAACTCTGTCATTAAGAAAAATTATTCTAACAGTGAGTGAAGTATAAATTGGAGTGTGGGGAGAGGTGAGGAAAAATGAAAATTATTGCAATCATCTAAATGAATGGTGTTGAGCGCCCATATTAATGGAAATAGAAGGGATTAGATGCAATAGATATTGCATAGTTGCAATAGATAAAATTTTATAACTGATTTAATATGAGAGGTGAGGGAGAGGAGAGCCCCTTCCCCATTCCAAAGTTTCAAATAAAAGAAACAGTAAACAATAATGTCACTGGCAGAAATAATGCTGTCTGAAGAAGAAGCATTTTTAATGAGAATAAACCTGTTAAATTTTAGCTGCTGATATCAGAACCAGATAGCAGTGTTTTCCATCAGTTGTATAAATGAGTCTGGAACACAGAAAAGATATCAGGAATAATATATACAATGATGGAGCATGTAAAAGAGGATGATATAGGAAAAAAATAGAGAAAGAAGAGGCTGAGAATGGAGAATACAGAGATGAATACTCTGTATAATTAAATAGCAGTGGTTAGCATAGAGGAGGGAGAGAAGGAAAGCATTTATATGTCACCTGTTATCTGCCAGCTAAAAGTTTTACAAATCTCATTTGATCTTTACAACAACCCTGAGTGGTAGGTGCTGATATTATCCCCATTTTATGGTTGAGGAAACTGAAGCCAATTGAGGTTAAGTGACACAAATAACACATGTTTAAGGCATATTCAAATTCAGGTTTCCTTGACTCCAGGGCTCTATCCACTGTCAAACCCAACTGCATAGAGGTGATAATTGAAGACAGGAAGATAGATCAGTTCTCTGAGAGAGATTAGGTACAAAAGGAGAACACAGTCCTCTTAGACACTGCCAGTCAATCACCTAACAGACCTCTTTACTGAGACCCATCTGCTCTGAATATATTAGTTTAAGGTAGCTTTCTCTAAGATACAGAAATTCAAGCAAACTGTTTCTTTCTCATCTAGAAAGGGATTATATACAGCTTCTGCCCATTAAAATAATTCGGACCTCAGGAAAAAGTGAAGTGTATCAGAAGTCATTTTTCCATAGCCTTCCTGAACTTTGTACTTTGAGCCTTATTTTGAGTTGATAATTGTAGGTAATTGTTATGGGTGTGTCGGGGGATACAGTAGATCACAATAAATTTTATTTCATTTCTCAAGTTATTAAATGGAAAAATCATAAAAAAAATATTGGAGAGAAAGTAATTACTAACTTCATAAAATCATACTCTTTTATAAGCACAAAATAGCCTTCATAATATAACCCAAATGAAGCCAAAGTCATTGACACAGTCCCTTATCTAATCAGCCTGTGTTATCTGGATACTTGGTATGTAGCTCCTTTTAGAGATGTTAGATTTTGTACTTTTATTATCCTCATGGTAAATTGGCACTTAGGCAGGTAAAATAATTCTGCTAGACCACTGAGGAAGGCTGCTTCTGACCTAGATTCATCCCTCCTGCCCCAATCAATTCACTAAAATTACCTCCATTGTGGTCTCTAACAAGTTACTTCAGGGTACATTTAAAAGCCTCTTCTCTTTTCGTAGTTCGTGACCTTCCTTCATCTGACACTCTTAGTGACTCTTTCTTCTTGTGCTTTCTCAGTCATGGTCTCTGTGGGCTACTATTGCTTTTCATTCTATCTTTCTCAGAGTTCTTTAAAAAATGTCTTTTATCAAAAATTATTTTTTCCTCCTCTCCTTCATACCAGAGATACAGCCTTCTCTACTCTTCTTCCTTAATACTAATAGCCTTGGGTATATTGCTTTCGCTGTTGATAAGTGGCACAGTGGAGAGAGTGATGGAGTTGAAGTGTCAGCTTCTTGAATTCAAATCCAGCCACAGACGCTTATTAGCTGTGTGACTCTAGGCAAATCACTTAATATTGTTCGCTTCAGTTTCTTCATCTGTAAAATAAGCTGGATAAGGAAATATCAAACCATTTCAATATTTTTTTCCAAGAAAACTCCAAATGGGGTCATGAAGAGTCAGACATGACTGAAAATGACCACACAATAATCAACAATATTGTTTGCTCTTCAGTTTTTAGTAACTATCTGTGTTATATGTATTTACATGTATTTCTTGACCTCAGTTTTATTTCTACCTGGAAATATCAATTTGATATTCCATTGCTGCTTAAAAACCAGAAAGCAATGAGTGAAATCTACATTTCGCCATCTTTTCACAGCTCTTGAAGTTTGATTGGTTCCGTGTCTGATATGTTTTGATTATAGTCTTCCATATGGAATTGAATATTCACAGAAACCTGGAATCTAGAACCTAGAAGGGACCCAAACCTTGCTCAACCCATTTCTGAACAAGTGTTCCTCATATTACATACATGACATAGATGATGTCATCTGTCCTTTGCTAGAAGACCTGGAAATCTGTAAGAAACCATTACTTGTTCCGACAATATTCCACTTCCAGAGAGATTAAATTGTTAAGTATTCCTTATATTAATCCTAAATCTGTCTCTCTGCACTCTGTGCATACTTCTTTCTCTCTTCAGAGCCTATTCCATTTTCCATTTGACAGTGCTACCAATACTTGAATGCTTTTCTCTATGATCTTATTAATAATTAGCAATATTTATTCATTTACTCACATTTTCAGATAATAGACAAAATCATGGCAGACTATCTGCTTACCTGCTAAGGCCTGTTGCAGCTTAGGGTGAGGATCTAGGATTAGAAAGATGGTATCAGAATAGTTTCATGCCCAAGGAGTTCCATTCAGGCAGGGACCCACCATCTCTCCTTTCACTCTTTGTATGTGTAGCCTTAGTGTCCAGCATAATACAGAATTATTTTACCACTTAGTAGATGCTTAATATTTGTTGACTGACTAGTTGATCTATATGCCTCATATTCTGTCCCATGGCTCAACAAATGGTAAGCCTAAAAATCCAACTACCAGAAATCTTGGCATTTCAGGCCCTACCTATGGAAGACTTCTGCCATCTCTGCAAATTTTCTTGATGCAATTTTAATTGAGAAATAGTGAACATTGCACAAATGCTATATCACCATGATGTAGCTGATATAATTGTATTATATGAATGAAAAATACTGCTGAATAGTTGAACTACCAATTCCACACAAATGATCCCATCCTATCGTTCTTCAAATTAGCTCATTTCTCATTAATCCTCAACCTCATCTAGTCTATCAGCTTCTTCCTTATTGCCTAGAAATACATACTCATCTTCTTCCCCATCAGAAAACCTTCATTTAATCCCTCTTTGGTAGCTATTGTCCTATATAGCTTCTCCTTTCTATGGATAAACTCTTTGAGAAAGCCACTTATTTACCTTAATCTTCCTTCTATCACCAGAGCTATCTACTTATGCTTTTCCCCAATAGATTGTAAACTACTTGAAAGTAGTCTATGGTATATCTTTTTATCACTATTGTCCAACAGAGTATCCTGGACCTTATTCTTTTTTTCTGGACCAATATGTAATTTAGGCTTTACGTTAAAAATCTAGGACCTTTGATTTCATTAGTGTAGCGTGTTTCTAGCAATCTCCCTCTACTAATGGAGATCAGTGTCTGTTTGGGATTTGTAGTTTTGGAGAGTTTTCTGAGTCCTTAACAAGTTAAGGGACTTGCTCAAAGTCAGTCAATGAGTGTTTGAGGCAAGACTTGAACACTGCTCTTCCTAATACTTCTTAATCCCATATTGGCTATATGTATGGCTAATTCTTCAACACTGACCCTTATAAAACTTTCCGTTACAAATTTTTCCCCCTTAGTCCCATTCCCTCCCCTAGATGGCAGGAAATCCACTACATGTTAATTATGTTAAAATACTTGACAAATCGAATATGTGTATACATATTTCCACACATCATTGTTGTGCAAGAAAAATCGTATCTACAAGAAAAAAAATCAGAGAAAGGAAACACAATGCAAGCAAACATCAATAGAGAGCCAATATATCATTCCGCCTTGGACATAGTAGGCACCTAATAAATGTTTGTCCTATTTATTAACTAATGAATCAAGTTCAAAACACTTCTTTTAAAGTTTGGACGGCAGCTATATGATACAGCAGAGCCCCGAGTCAGGAAGTTCTGAGCTCAATACTAGTCTCATACACATATATGATCCTGGACAAGTCACTTAACCTCTGTTTGCTTGAGATTTCTCAGCTGTAAAATAGGGATAATAATAGAACGTGTCTCCCAGGGTTGTTTTGAGGATCAAACAGTAATTATAAAGTACTTAGCATAGTGCCTGGGTCACAATACACGCTGTATGTTGTTGTTAGTGCTGTTATTATAACTAATTTCTTCTACTTTGATTCTCTACTCCTATTGGCTGAATAATATGTTCATCACTGGTTGTGGCAAAGCTTCAAAAGAATAGCCTAATTTAGGTGCAGAATCTATAACTAGTGCATCATCTGACATTGTACCCAGAGACTCAAGTCTAATTTTGTTTTATTTAGGGAAAGGATAGTGCTTTCACATAGTACATGTGCAGTAAATGTTCAGCAAATATTTGTTGACTAAATAAATGGTTTTACCTGATATTGGAAGTCTGAAGAATTCATTGATGTGAGCATTTTTTGCATGCAGAATAAAAGCATTCATGTATGCCATATATCTATATACATATATCTATATGCATATCTGTGCATCTGTACATGAATGTATATATTAGCATGTATATGTATATGTGAATATATATATATATATATGTAAAATTATATGACATATCCACATTCAGATTTGTTTAGTGAGAATAGAGGTCTACAGAAGTCTAGAATCAGAATCTTACAATTTCCATTTTCATCTTCCTCCATTTGGCCTCCCAAACATTCATTTGTAGATTCATGAGAATCCATATATATTAAAAAATTTGAAATTGTGTTTTATGCTCTTAAGTATTTGACCATCTCAGAATTTTTTTTATTTTAAAAATGTGTCCTTGAGATCAGAGGGAAAGGATCCTAGAAATCATCCATTTTAAGCTGTCTTATTTTACAGAAGAAACCAGACAATAACCCAGAATAAAAGTGTTCTATTTCTCCATCCACACCTTTTTCCCCCATCTATAAGTGAAAGAGATATCATTAAATATCTCCAGGAGTCCAAAAGTTACTTATCCAAAGAATGCCTCTCTTGAGTTTCAGAACATGGCCTACAAAATATACAGAAGTATATAAAAAGGCTATGTTGAAGAGAAAACAATATTGTTTGATTTATGCATTATAAGCACAGTGAGTACAGAAAAAATAAAAGCACCATAAAGCCCTTTAAAATGTAATCACATATGTCTCAGTATTATTGTCTCTGTTCTGAAATTGCATTTTAAAAAATCTCTAGGTACTTTAGGATACACAATTGAAGCAGAACCAACATTGTGGATGAACTTTGCTCTCCCAGTTATTTTTCAGCAATACACATATTGGGTTCATATATCCAAGGAAGGTCAAAGATGGGGGGAAGACCAAATATATAACAAAATATTCATAACAGAACTTTTTGTATGTCACAAAGAACGGGAAGCAAAGTGGATGCCTTTTAAATGGGAGAATGGTGAATAAATTCTTTACATGAATATAATGAAATATTATTGTGCATAAATAATGGAAAATATAAGAAATTCAGAGCATGGCAAAAATTATCTGAACTGATGGGAATGAAACAAGCAGAACCCAGAAAACAGTATACACAATGAGTATAACATAAAGGAAAAGGACAATAAAATTAAGCTAAAGATTATGTGATTATCACGACTAATCTTGTCTCTGAATAAAACATAAGGAAAATTATCACTGTACTTTGGCTAAAAAATGTAAGAATTGTGGAAATGGAGTGTTATACATACTGACAGAAGATGTCACAGAATTGACTGGTCTTGCTTAATTGTTGTTCTTTGTTGCAAGATAAGGTGGGAAGAGTGCAGAGGGATAAGCATTTATATAATCCCTACTATGTGCCTGGCACTGTGCTAAGTGCTTTATAAATATTGTCACAGTTAAGCCTCACAACTAGGTACTGTTATTATCCCCATTTTACCTCTGAGGAAACAAAGTTAAGTAACTTACCCAGGGTCACACAGCTATAAAATTACTGAGGCCACATTTGAGCACAGGTCTTCTTGACTCCAGGTCCAACACTCCATCCACCTGCCTAAAGCTTAACTGCTGGTGACAGATGGAGGGGTAAAGAGGCATATATACAGAAATTATGGTGATACATATATGTGTGTGTGCATGTATAAATATTTAAAGGCATAAATTACACTTAATTTTTAAATGCTTCTTTGAAGGTGAATAGAAGGGATAGATTAGTAAAAATGAAAATAGTATTAAAATTAGTTTATGTGCTTTTGCAAAGTATTCACAGAATATATCACTAAAAATAATATAAAAATTCATTGGAAATCCGTAGATTTGTTGAGGACCCAAAAAACCTCAGGGATGTAAAAAACAATCTTTTTATCAATAAAGTAATTATTGAACAAAAAGTTCAGAAGTACTTCATTCGTATGGTGATTTTTGATTCTATAATCAAAGCTTTTGACTTATTTCCAAACTCATGGTTTTCATGTACTAAAATATATATAAAACAGATTCAAACATATTAAGAATAATAGAGAAAAATATTTGATATTCATGTAGAAAGCTTTAAAACATACCATCAACACATTGTCAAGAATAATTGATGTAGAATAAGGCATTTTTAGGGAGACTGTTTAAGGTCACTATGATTCTAACTAGTCTTGAATCCATTACCATCTCTAAGTATGACTTTTAAATTATAGGAGTTGAATCTAAACATCTTATTAACCACTTGATACATATTGATTAAAAAAATAAAAATGTATACTTCAAGGTCCATTCTTTTGGTAGTAACTGAGCTATTATTATTTTGCTGAAGACAATTGGGGTTAAGTGACTTGCCAGAGTCACACAGCTAGGAAGTGTTAAGTGTCTGAGACCAGATTTGAACTCAGGTCCTCCTCTTCAGGGCTGGTGCTCTATCCAGTACACTAACTAGCTGCCCCCCCCCCCCCGAGTTAATTTTTTAACTACCCAATTATTTTTTATAATAGCTTTTTCTTCTCAAAATATATGCAAAGATAGTTTTCAAACATTCACCTTTGCAAAACCTTGTTTTCCAAATTTTTCTCCCTTTCTCCCTCTCCTAGACAGCCAGTCATCCAGTATATATTAAACATGTGCAATTCTTCTATATGTATTTTCACATTTATCATGCTGCAAAAGAAAAATCTGATCAAAAAGAGAAAAAAATTGGAAAGAAAAAGAAAAGCAAGCAAAGAATCCTTTGTTCTCCTAATTTACTTATACTCTTTATGTCTAAATCATGAACCCATTTCAAACCTTATCTTGGTATAGATATTAGGTATTAATCAATGCCTGGTTTCTGCCATACTCTTTCCAATTTTCTGAGCCATTTTTGTCATATAATGAGTTCTTATCCCAGAAGCTGGGGTCTTTGGGTTTATCAAAAACTAGATTACCATAGTCATCGATTATTGTGTCTTGTGAGATTTAACCTATTCCACTGATCAACTATTCTATTTTTTATCCAGTACCAAATGGTTTTGATGACTGCTACTTTATAATATCTGAGTTATTTTGACCATACTATTGCAAAAGAAATAGAGAATAGATTCTATTATCATTATGATTCAGATATTTTTAAATGGATAGTGGAAGTATTTTGGTTTTTGGCCTGAACCATTCACATATCTACATGATCAACTAGATTTAATAATTATACAACTCTTCTTCACTTATTAATCAGTCAACAGTCAAAAATTGTTTATTGTATACCTACTTTATTTCAGTTACTATGTTAAGAGGGCAGATACAAAGAAAAACAAAAGACACTCCCTGCTCTTGTGGGGCTTACAGTCTAATGGAGATGATTACACGTGTACAAATAAGATATATATATATATACATATATATATATATATATATATATATATATATATATATATATATATACGATAATTCAGAAATAATCAAAAGAGGGAAGACACTCACACTAAGGAGGATTGGAAAAGGCTTGTCTAATTAGATGGGATTTTAACAAGGACTTAAAGGAAGCCAGAAATCTCCGGAGATGGGGTTGAGAAGGGAGAACATGGCAAGTATAGAGAATAGCCAGTGAAACAATTGTAGATAGTTGATAAGTCATTCTCTTTTTTGGGGGAGTATTTATTGTTTGAACAACATTGAATTAGGTTTCCCTTGATCATCAGCCACATCTTCATGTTTCTTCTAAATGGACTATTTTGCAATAAAAAAAAAATCTTAAACTATCTCTACCCAATTGGTTTGATCTGTTGTAGTCATTCCAATTATGATCCAGACAGGGAAACTTACACCCACTGCCATAAGAGCAGGGACATTGCTTCCCTTGGTGGTCTTCCTTCCAAAACCTGCAGTAGAAAATAGTGTGTTCCTTTGGCCCTACTGAGAATTACCTAGTATATTAATAATCTGGCTTCCATCTCCTGTTTGACCTTTGTACATTTGATGAGTCCTCCTTTCTGAACTACCTTAACTTGGGCATATAACTGGGTTCCTTCATAGTTCTTTAATTAAAGTAGCCCAGACCTCAGGGTTACTACAATACTTATCCTAGAGCAGGGGTGGGGAACCTTTTTTTCTGCCAAGGCCCATTTTGGATATTTATATCATTCACAGGCTATACAAAATTATCAACTTAGAGAATTCAAGCAGTGGGAGATTGCTATATCTAGCTTTAAGCTCATCATTGTCTTTGGTTGCCTTAGCAAATCCTTATACAGCCCAAAGCCCAAATATTCTCCATTCCTGTCCTAGAAAGACTTATCCTAAGAGTCCATCAAGTCTGTATACAAAAACTTAGGTGGGTCAGAACAACTAAATGGGTTTCAGGCTTTCATGGACAGCCAAATTTTGAGTGGAATAGAAAGACTCTTACTTCCCTGATTCCAGATATTTTGATAGTTTTACTAATGCCCCAGTAGTGACCAATTATCTTCTTTTTAGTCCCATGTTTTAAGAAATAACAGGAGATATTACTGGTGGTGGGTACAAAGCCTCTTTCCATCTTCCTGAAAGCATCAATTTGTGTGGGCAGCAGCATTAGGCTTATTTAGTCACTGGGGCTGTTCCAATGTCCCACTCAAATTTCACAAGTTAATTTGACTAGACTTGTATAGTGATATGGCAAGGGGAGACCAATGGCTAAAATCTGATACTTCTCAGATAAAGCTCCACCCAAAAGAAGAGAATTAATTGTTTTTGTTTTTGTTTTTTGTTTTTTTTTTTTTCACACAAACTGGTCTTACAGGGATCAGGGGTATAAAGGGAAGGTAGAGTTCACCAATCTGATATCTTTTAAGAATTTTATGTCCTCCCTTGCTGATATCCATTGGGGAACTGGCTGCAAAGGATATGGTCTAACAAAGGAGAAGCAGGCAAGCTGGGAGAAGGAGATTCAACGGAAAAAATTGTCACAATAAGCCAAAGAAGAATAATTATTTAGAAGAGTTTGGTCAACAATGTCAAATAATACAGAGAAATCAAAAAGGATAAGGACTGAGAAAAGGCCATTGGATTTGGCAATTAAGAGATTATCTGTAACTTTGTAGAGAATATTTTAAATTGAGTCATGAGGTTGATATTCAGACTGCAAAGACCATAAAAGTGAGTTCGAGGAGAGGAAATGTAGGCACAAATATAGTGGGGGGGAGGGGTTGTTTGTTTTGTTTTGTTTTGTTTTTAAGAGGGTGATATTCAAAGTCAGGAAGATTCATCTGGCTTCAGACACTTATTTATGTGACCCTGGGCAAATCACTTTTACCCTGAGTGCCTTAATTTTTCCAGTTTCTCCATCTGTAAAATGAGCTGGAGAAGGAAGTGGCAAACCACTCCATTACCTTTGCCAAGAAAACTTTAAATAGGATCATAATGAGTCAGGCATGCCAGAACAACATCAAAAGGGTCCAATAAAGGTTTTCTAAGGAGGAGAAAAACTTGGGAATATTTGAAGTCAGTAGAAGGAAAATAATAAGTAGGATTTAGAAAGGGGAGCCAGATGATTAAGGGAGCACTTTGCAGAAAACAAGAGGAGAAGAGATCAGGACTTGACTTTGGGAAGGAAAAGAGTCATTTCATTGTTAGAAACTGAAGAAAAAGAGGAGAGGAGAATAATAATAAAGGATTTTGAGATAAATAAAAATAGAATAAGAGGGTTCTCAGGCTGAGGGAAAAGGAAGTGTGAGACACTTTCTAACTGTATGACTCTGGGCACCTGTCTTGTTTGTCTCAGTTTCCTCAATTATAAAATGGGGATAATAATAGTACATACATCTCAGGGTTATTGTGAAGACCAAATGAGATGATATCAGCACAAAACCTAGCACATAGTAGGTGTTATGTAAATGCCAACCATTGTTATTGTTAATTATCATAAAAGAAGGTTTGGAACTATTTTTGTGTAGAATTGGATAGTGTCTCAATTAGAAGGAATAAAAGGATTACTTTGCTGCATTTTAATGAATTGACTAAAATAAGACACAAAGGATAATAGCTTTAAAAATGGGATCTTATCAAAAAGGAAAAAAATGAGAAAAAAATGAAATTCAAGCAAACAACAACAAAAGAAATAAAAATACTACATTGTGATCTACATTCAGTTCCTACAATCCTTGCTCTGGGTGTAGATGGCTCTCTCCATCACAAGACCATTGGAACTGCCCTGAATCACCTCAATGTTCAGAAGAGCCAGGTCCATCAGAGTTGATCATCACATAATCTTGTTGTGGTTGGGTATAATGATGTCCTGGTTCTGCTCATTTCACTTAGCATAAGTTCCTGTAAGTCTCTCTAGGCCTCTCTGAAGTCATCTTGCTGATTGTTTCTTATAGAACAATAATATTCCATAACATTCATATACCATAATTTATTCAGCCATTCTCCAATTGATGGGCATCCATTCAGTTTCCAGTTTCTAGCCACTACAAAAAGGGTGCCACAAACATTCTTGCACATGTGGGTCCCTTTCCCTCCTTTAAGATCTCTTTGGGATATAAGCCCAATAGAAACACTGCTGGGTCAAAGAGTATGAACAGTTTGCTAACTTTTTGAGCGTAGCTCCAAAATGCTCTCCAGAATGGTTGAATCTGTTCACAGTTCCACCAACAATGTTTTAGTGTCCCAGTTTTCCCACATCCCCTCCAACATTCGTCATTATGTTTTCCTGTCATCTTAGCCAATCTGAGAGGTGTGTAGTGGTACCTCAGAGTTGTCTTAATTTGCATTTCTCTGATCAATAGTGATTTAGAGCACCTTTTCATATGACTAGAAATGGTTTTAATTTCTTTATCTGAAAATTATCTGTTCATATCATTTGACCATTTATCATTTGGAGAATGGCTTGAATTCTTATAAATTTGAGTCAATTCTTTATATATTTTAGAAATGAGATCTTTATCAGAATGTTAAAATGTTTTCCCAATTTATTAATTCCCTTCTAATCTTTTCTGCATTGGTTTTCTTTGTACAAAAACTTTTTAACTTAATATAATCAAAATTATCTATTTTGTGTTCAATAATGAGTTCCAGTTCTTCTTTGGTCACAAATTCCTTCCTTCTCTACAGATCTGAGAGGTAAACTATCCTCTGTTCTTCTAATTTGCTTATAATATCACTCTTTATGTCTAAATCATGAACTCATTTTATTTTGCTTCTAATTTTTTTTCCTTTTTTGATCTGATTTTTCTTGTGCAGCAAGATAATTATATAAATATGTCTGCCTACATTGGATTTACATATATTTTTACCATGTTTAAAATATATTACTTGCCATCTGGGGAGGGGGTGGGGAGAAAGGGGAAAAATTGGAACACAGGGTTTTGCAAGGGTCAAGTTGAAAAATTATCCTTGCATATGTTTTGAAAATAAAAACTTTTAGGAGCAGCTACTTGGTGCAGTGGATAGAGCACCAGCCCTGAAGTCAGGAGGACCTGAGTTCAAATCTGGCCTCAGACACTTAATACTTTGCAACTGTGTGGCCCTAGGCAAGTCACTTAACCCCAATTGCCTCAGCAAAAAAAAAAAAAAAAATTCAATTAAAAATTATTTTAAAATGGGATCTTAAAGATCATCTAGTATAACTCTTTTATTTTATAATGAGGTCACTGAAGTGCAGAGAAGTGAAATAAATTGTTCAAGGTCACACATGAAGGAAAGTGATAAAAGATCTGAAACTAGGTTCTCTTTTCACTCCACACCACCACAAACTCTGTTTTCAATTCAGCACTTTTTATTGTGTTCTGAAATCAAGGACTATAGTCAAGAATTGCTTATTGTCTCTTTGCTTGATCTCTGGAATCTGGACATCCTTTCTTGTTCTAAGTGACTTTTATACACTTTTCTAGCACCCTTATTAGCAATGCATATTTGAGGGGTGTTGACAATAATGTCCTTTTTGTAATGGAGCCAGCTGAAGAAGGGACTTCATTCTTGTTGAATTGCCCACTAATTTCTAGGGAGTTATTTGTCTTGAATATTTAAAGGTATATTGTATTGCCCCAGAAGTGTGCATTTTGTCCTCTTTTATAACCTTCACTGTTCAGAACAGTTTCCATGTGAAATAATTTTATTGCTATAAACTAATTCTGTCCTGCTAGGAAATATCATTTAATTAATTGCTTTAATGTAATATTAATGAGGCAGTGTTTACCAAGCCAATTTTTATCCCCTTACATCAATATTAATATTAAACCATTTGTATTAAAAAAAATACAAATTTTCCAAATGCCATGACAAAGAAATCTACTCCAATGATTGGTTTCTATAGATTAGGAAGAAATCAACTACGTCATCATTATCTTGTTTCTTGTCTAATTTGGCATTATTAGTGGATGGTGCTGAAAAAAGAAAGTTGGATTTGAAGCTAGAAGATCTATATTTGAATGTAAAATAAAGAGGCTGGACTAGAAGACTTCTAGAAAGTTCTTGCTAGGTTTAAATCTGTAATTCTTTGATAAGGAAAACTCACAATGAGCTAACTTTTTTTAAAGACTTGTGGGATTGACTGAAACATAAGAGTTATTCTATTTAAACAATTCCAAATATATGAAAATCATTTTTTTTAATTTTAAAAAAATTCAGAATCTGCAATCATCTGAAGAATTCATTATTATGCTTATTTATGTAGGGTATGTGCTGTGCCCATGGAAGAAGTTATTCCCCCACGGGGTTATCTAAATGTGATTTTGAAGAGAGGCATGAATAAATATCTCTAGAATCTTGCTCACTCTTTTCCAACAGAGACAAATTTCTATCTGGACAAAAGAAAGTTAAGATACAATAAAGCTGGTCTTGATGTTATTTTCAGAGAGAGAGAGAAAGAGAGAGAGAGAGAGAGAGAGAGAGAGAGAGAGAGAGAGAGAGAGAGAGAGAGAGAGAGAGAGAGAGGGAAAGGAAGAGGGAGAGGGACAGAGAGTATTGGTCTAGAATTTTATCTATCTACCTCACTCCACCTTCTGATCTAGAAGAGTACTATTTTTATAGATTCAAACAGTGAAATAACTTTCCCTTAAAGGGGAAGGAATACACCAAGATTATGCCCACAAGTCTGACTCCTTCCCGTCAAATATTAGGCAAGCAAAAGATTTGCACAAATAGTAAGTAGCAAGAGAATTCATTTATTCAAGCAAACAGAAATCAGAAAAGTTATACAGATTAAGGTACAGCAGAAAATATACAGAGTAAACAAGCTAGCTATTTAATGATAGGCTTGAACTGTGGAGGGAACAGAGAGGAAGAGACAGAGAAAGACAAAGAGACAGAGACAAAGAGAGACAGACAGACAGACGCGCGCGCGCACACACACACACACACACACACACACACACACACACAGAGAGAGAGAGAGAGAGAGAGAGAGAGAGAGAGAGAGAGAGAGAGAATGTGTTGATAGAGACAACAGTCAAGTGGAAATTTTCCAAACTCGCTATAGTGGAAGGAGCCAAGCTGGAAAACAGAGGCAAAATAAAGTGCCAGCTCTTCTCCTTATTGTTGCTTCTAAAGTTTTTTTCTGTCTCTCCAAGGGTCTCTCCACAAAAAAATCCGGAACCATATCCATTTCTCAGAATAGAAATGAAGAGTGTCTCCTCTTTAAAAGTTCTCTAGGCACATGTGAGCCTCACATGTGACCCTCACATGGTCACAATTCAGAATCACATTCTACAGGCAACAAACAGCAAACCACAAGAAGTACAGGGCTGCCTCTTCCCCACCCTGCTTGGTTGGGAAATGGGTTACATTCCTATAATAAACTCTCTAAATCACTTAAGTTATGATAAAATTTATTTTTGGCTTTATTGATTCACTATCCAATTCCCCAGAGGAACTGTTCCAAACTTCTCTCCTTAAACTTTCATTAACTCCCCCTCCTTTATCTTTCTTCTCATCTCAAAAACCCTGGACATTACCCCCTCCATTAACTCCTCCTTTACTCCTGTCTCCAATGAAAAGGGGATCCTTCTCCTTGCCAAGGCCAATCCATCTACATATTCCCTAAATCCCATCCCTTATCTTTTCCAGCAGATTGCTACCTTTATCATCCCCTTTCTATAACTATTAGTCTCTCCCTCTCTACTTGTTTCTTCTGAACCCAGTGGATCTCCTACTACTTACCCACAAAGAGGAATTAATGTGTTCACAATACCTTTGATGAACTGAAAGGAAATGCCAGCTCTACTGTGCTTGCAGATTAAAGGTTCCTTCTAAGGATGTCAAGGAGATATGATATTGTGACTTGAGAAAAGCTAAGAATGTTTATGAGGATGATAGGAGCAAGCGTGGGAAGAGAATATTCAGAGAGGATCTTAGAAAAGAGACCATGCAAGAAAACAAATGAGAGACTACAGCTACTGCATAAGAGTCTAAAATCACCTGGAGTTTTATCTCGCTACTGGACTCTAATGTCTTTGGAAGACAGAGTGAGAACCACAATTTTGCACAGCTCTGCCTCACCTAAATCCAATTATTATGTGAGTCAAAAGACATCACCCACACCATTTTACCATTTTAACCTACTTCAAATTCTTGTGACAATGGGTAAGTGATGAAGCAGCAGGAGTGGATACACTGGGAATTGTAGTTACAACAGTAGTTACACATGCATCCCAGCTGTAAGGTCATCTTCTCATTGGATAGAAGCAAGAGTAGGATTCAGCAGATTCCTGAGTGATGAACAAGACTGCACTACTTACTTCCTAATGTGAGGAAAGAATAGAAAAAAAATGCCCTAAAAATTATCTGTTTCACCTGATCCTGCTCTACTTGCCACAGCAGGCAGAGGTCTTACCCTGCAGTCAAAAAAATATACAAAAAATCTTTGTACAAAAGCTTTTGTGAAAATGATTCCATTAACTATAGGTGCATGGAATGTGCACACACGTGTGGACAACATGAAATCTAACATGAAAAAAATTTCTCTTATTGTGAAAGAATTCAGCAGATATTGCATCCAAATAGTGACCCTGAATGAGGCTGGTAAATGGTCATCTTATTGAAATCAGAGCTGGATACACATTTTTCTGGCTACCATGACTATAAGTTCCATGAAGGTAACATAGGTTTTGCAATCAAAACTAATCAAGTCAACAAACTTATATGCTTCCTAAATTGAGCAAACAACAAGCTCAGTATAATGTTATTGCCAGAGTACTATCATCAGGGCATATGCTCCCACCATGATAAACCCTAATGAGATCACAGAAAGATTTTATGAAGACCTAGAAACCCTCATCATCAATGTGCTGAAAGGAGACATTTCTAATTCTGGGTGATTTTGAAGCCAAAATAGGCACAGATTCTCAAATATAGCAGGGAGGAATGGAGTGACAAGTAACAACTTTAACAGTCACTCACTGCTGAAGATGAATTCAGCTCCTGACCTCCTTATTATCAACATTAATTTCTGTTTACCTAAAAGCAATAAAACTTCATGGATTCACCCTCACGTTACCATTGGCATTTAATAGACTATGTCATTGTAAGGAAAAGAGATAGACAGGATGTGAGTGACAAAGATGTTATTTGGTACAGAGTGCTGGAATGATCATAGATTCATCTTCTCCAAGCTAAACATTCAAAATTAACAAAAACAGAATATTCCAGACAAGACTTCAAGAAGACAATATCAACAGATCAGGGTGCCTCTCTGAGTATAAACAGTTTGTTGCTAACTTGGAGAGACAGGCTGGCAACAATGGAACAGAAAAGGAGTGGGCAGCTTTCAGAGATTTGGTATACAACATCACATTTACTCCTTTGGACCAGAACATTTGCAGACATCAAGATTGATCTGACAAAAATGATGGGGAAATTTATGAAAGCTCATCCATTCATCTCTAGGAAGGCAGTTCCTTCCTTCAAAAGAAAAGTGGAAATAAAGCTTAGAGAGATGCAGGATTCTTCACTCAGTAAGAAGGCAGGTGAAATTTAGTTTAATACTGACATTAGCAATTAAAAGCACTTTTATGGGTCAAAGACTTATGGTGCATCTCAACTAGTCAATGCTAATGGAGACATATTGATTCAGTGATAAGGACATTATCCTGGGCTAAACATTTCCATAACCTTCTCAACAGATCATCATCAACCAATGCTGAAGCCATTGATTGTATACTTCGGGTTATAGTCTATCCTTCTCTAGCCAAACTTCTAAATGAAGAAGAGGTTTTGGATGTCATTAAGCTCCTTTCTTGGGGCAAAGTATCTGGATAATATTCCAACTGAGATTTACAAGGTACAGAGTTCACTGCCCTTACAAAAGCTTAAAGAAATTTCCTGAGTAACATGGTAAGAGGAGGTTATGCCCTAGGAATTCAAGGATGCCTTCCTTGTGCAACTGTATAAAGGAAAAGGAAATAGGTGGTCCTGTGATGATCACAGGGTTACCTCTTTCTTAGTCATTGTTGGCAAGATTCTTGCAAGAGTCCTCCTAATAGAGGCTGATCCTTTACCTGGACAATAGACATTTGCCCAAGAGCCAGTGTGGCTTCAGAAAGGGCCAAGGAGTGGTTGATACAACATTTGCTGCCTGACAACTCCAGGAGAAATCCCACGGGTAGAACAAAGGTCTTTACACAACACTGATTGATCTGACCAAGGCCTGTGATTCTCTCAGTAACAAGAACTTATGGAAGATCATGGCAAAATTTGGTTGTCTGGAGAAGTTCATCAGTATTGTATAATGGTTCCATGACAGATTCTGGATCATAATGATGCTCCCATACTTTTCCAGTCACTGTGGATTGAAGCAATACTGCATGGGCTTTTTCTCTTTTTTTAGTTTTTTCAGTAATGTTGTCAGATGTCTCCAATGAGGACATTCACTAACTTCACTAATTACTAACAGTAAATTATTTAACTTGAAAGGTTAAAAGCCAAAACTAAAGTGGAGGGAAAGTTGGAGTGTGATTTTTTTGTTCAGATGATTGTGCACTCTGCAGCCTCTGAGACTGAGATGCAAGAGTAGAAATCAATTCTCGGCTGTTTGTGCTAATTCTGGCCTGACAACACCAAGAAAACAGATGTTTTCCACCACTCAGCATTACATCATTCATATGTGGAACTTTTAGTTACAGCAAATCAAGAAATTTTGAATGCTGTGGATAAGTTCACTTTCCAGGGATGTCCTCATAGATGATAAGGTTGATACAAGTATTAGTAGGGCTATCTCAGTATTTGAGAAGCTCTGAAAAAAAGTGTGGGAGAGAAGAGATATTAAGCTGTCTACCAAACTGAAAGTCAGCAGAGCTACTGTGCTGACCTCATTATGTCTATGAAACCTAGGCAGTATAGCACACCATTCCAAGAAACTGAATGGCTTCCATCTGAATTGTCTTAGGAAAATTCTGAAGATCACCCAGCAAGATAAAATACACGACACTGATATCTTTTCTTGAGCTGAACTGCTATATGTTGAAACATAATAGAGATCAGAAAAAGAAAAGATGGATACTCTCAGGGTCTCTCTGAAGAAATTTGGAATTGATTGTGTGACATGGGAGACACTAGCAAAGGACTGCCCAGTATGGCGTGCCCTCATCAGAGAAGATATTGTACTTTGTGAGCAAAGCAGAATTGCAGCAGCTCAAAAGAAATGAATAAATTTAGAGATATCTCCACTCCAAGTGATCAGATAGACTACTTGGGTCCAACCTGTGGTAAAGCCTTCCAGGTTCATATTAGTCTGATCACCCATAATCAGACACATTGTACCTTGACTCCAACATAATGATATCCATTTGGTCCTCTTTGATTATGAAGGATAACAATCAACTAACTTTAGTTGTCACCAGGCTTGCTAAATAAGCCTTCTCTATTCTTCATTAGTCTGTCAAAATAAATTTTCATCATGAATCTTTCTTAATAATTTTGGGGTTTTTTGTTTCTCTCTCTCCTATATGTTGTACATAATCTGTTTAATAATATTTCTCTCTCCCTCTCTATGTGTTTTGATTTTATTGTATTTTCTTTCTCAAATTAACTCTTATTGACTTGCTGATATCATTGACTTGAAAGGTTTTATTGATATGTTGCCACTAAACTAGCCAAAGAGGAGAAAAGCTACTTCATTTGTAAAAAATATTTCCTGGTTATCTTATGTCATACCATAGTTTTAAAAAGAAGTTTGTCCAATAATTTTAGGAGGAGCAGAGAATTTTAGAAATGTAGAACCAGTCAAAATATTTGTCAACTCTCTTTTTTTAGACTCTGGTCACAATTTTCTTGTTTGCCCTAGTGGAGAAAGAGGTAGAGCATGACATTTATTGTCAGTGTCATATTCTATTACTCTTATGCTTATTAATTGTATGATCTTAGGAAAAATATTTTACTTTTGATCCTTAGTTTCCCCTTCTTTAAATGAGGATCATAATAAATTTCTTGAAAGATGTCTACCTCATGGGATCACTGTAAAGATAAAATGCATGTGAGGACTTTTGTAGACCTAGAAGCACCGTATTAGCTATCTATATTATAGCTATTACATTAATAAGCTAACACTGGAAAAAAAAGCTATTAAGCTGAGATATGTACAAGGAATTTTACAGAAGAAAAGGCATTTAAAACAACTAGTTTATTTTGGTTTTTTCCCATATCTCTCATACCTTACAAGCAATCACCATCATTTTGGGGTTGGTTCGCTTGTTTTTTGCTCAGAGCTGTGATATTATTGATGCAGAAAATTCTTGTTGAAGAAACTACCTCCACCAGAATAGTTTGACAACTGTTTTGCAATAAATGTTCTAGAGAGCTTCCTAAGACAATGATTAGATAGGCACTGACCTGCCCATTGTTATTCATACATAGCTAGCATATGGCAGAAGTTAGACTTGAATTTAGGTTTTCCTGGCTTGGAAATTGGTTATTTTTTCTGGTACCATATAATACATTTTAATACAGCATTTGATTGATAAGAAATAAGTCTCCGTATATAATGAAATTTTTATAACAGCTTTTTTTGTGTTGTGAAAGAACTGGAGATAAAATAGGTGCTCATTGATTACAGAATAGCTCAATAATTGCAGTACAGGAATATAATTAGCATACATTAATAAATGACAAATGTGATGAATACAGAGAATCATGGAAAGATTTTGATGAGCCAAGGCAAAATGAAATGAGCAGAGACAAGAATACAACATATATACATTGTCATCAAGATATCATTGAACAACCACAAAAAGAGGTTGAAAAGGTACAAGGGACTAGTATGGCTCAAAAGAAAAGATATTAAGAACACATCCTAATCCCACCTTTTTGCAGAGGAGGTAGGTCCATTAGCATGTTACTTTTTTCAAATTTATCTGATGTGTATTGGTCAGTCTTGCTGATTTTAATTTTCTTCCTTTTTATTGTCTTTAAAAATATTTATTTTATGGAATAGCTCTCTGGAAGGGTAGAAGATACTGGTGAATTTTTATTATTCTAATAAAAAGATATCAATAAAAATTGTTTACAAATGAAATATATTTGATTATGTATTTGAGTATGAGTGCTATTATTAATAGTTTCATCTTTTGAATTCCCAACTCAAATGCCATATCAGTCTTTCTTGATTTCCTTAGAGAAGGAAAAAATACACTTTTACCTCTGCTCTCAATTAGTACTTATTTTTACATTTCTGGAATGCCCTTATAATATGATATTTAACATTATATTTATTTGTGTTTAGGTAATGCCTAGCTCCATTAGACAATAAACTCTCTGTCTTATTTCATTAAGTACTTGCTGTGTGCAAAGAATCATATTAAGAGCTACAATTGCAGAGTTTTAAGGTGGAATAACATGTCTAACATGTGCATAAATTGAGAGCTAGCAGGGATCTCAGAGATTATCTAATACCTCTTCATTTTAGAACCGAAGTCCCAGAGAGATGAAACGACTTTTCTGATGTCACATGGGCAATCATTCATTGCCAGAGCTAGGATTTGGAGGGAGGTCCCCCAACTCCTAATCCAGTATTTTTTCCATTGCTCCATGCAAGGCATTTAAATTCATTCTTATGTCGGTAGGAATAAAACACTGAAAATTAGAGAAATATGGGGAGGGGAAAAGCTTCTGGAAAAGCAGAAAGACATAGAAATTAAGTAGAAGTGTTGGTGTTAGGAAGGAGACTGAAACAAAAATAGAGGGTGGGATTTGTTTTATTTTTTAAAATTAAAAAAAATATAGCTTTTAGGTCAATTTTTGGTATATGAATATGTATATATATGTGCATATGTATATATGTATATGGATATTGATTAAATGAAATAATTCAGAACCATAATTTAACTTAAGAAATCAATCTCCACTTGTTTTATGGGTTAAAAGTAAGCTACACTTATAGAATATTCCTTAATAAATATTTCATAAACTATCAAAATTCTCCAAGATTATTTTTTTCTCTTTTGTCAGTTTAATTTTTGTCTCATTAGAAATAATGATAGTAAATGAAAGCATAAAAGAAAGATTTTTTTAAATGATTATTTTATATTTTTCATTAGATTCAGAAAACTCTTTTTTTAAATGGCTTTTTTTTTTTCCAGTGAGAGCTGCCTGATAACTCAAAGAGTTCTTTTTGTTTGTGAGTTTTCCTTGGCAGCAATCATGACCTTGGAAATGAAAATGTTTCCAGAAGAAAACAGGCTGTTGAATTGTTTGGTCACTTAAAATAAATTGGCAATGTTTGTATTTGATTAAGTAATTTTTTAAATAGTCACTCTTTTCTTGTATCCTGGGAGATTTTTTGTCATTAATACATTAATTATCCTTAAGCTTTCATCCATTTTAAATTTGGAGAGCATGAAAAGTTCTCAATATGAATATGGACTTTGATTTTTTAGCTGCCCTGAAGCTTTCCACTATCATTGGGGAAAATGTGAAGACCATCTTTTCACTATTACTTTTGGTATGACACAAATATAAGTATAGCTTCCCTAGAAAGTTTAAAAAGATGTTTCCAGAGGAGCACTGAAAGTCTCAGCTGAAACCCCACAAGTATACAATTACATCTTTTTTTTTTTCTTTCTTTTTTTTGTTTTTGTTATCTGTGCTTTCTACCAGTAAATGCAGAAAGGTCCAACCAGGTTTTGAAAATAGGATGCAGACTAAAGACATCTGTTCCTCTGTGGTGATTCTAGACAGCAGGCAGTTCTCACTTGTTGCCAGTCTCAGTGCCTCTGCTGCTGCTTTTTAAACCATAGGCAAAGAAGTCAAAATACCAGTGTTCTTAATATTCTTTCCTCTGTGAGCAATTCTCCAGCCTAAGAAGGACTAGATAGAGTATTTGGGGCTGGCAAAAAATGAGTTGCTACATATTTTTTTTCATGTCTGCATAATGCAGTTTTGTATGCTCTATAGAGCCTACTGCTTTTTCTTGCACACAACAGGCATTCAGTCTATCTTTATTGAATAGTTTTTTTTTTTTAGAGGAAAAAATAAATTTTTATGTTTGTTCCTAGAGGATTGGAAAAATCAATTAAAAATAAACAAACTGAAAATATTAGTAAAAGCATCTCACTATCACGATCATGTCTCTCTCCTTTCTATTTCCTCTCCCCTCTAATTTGGCACATCATTTAGATGATGACATAATTTAAATGTTATTTCACTTCAATTCCATCACATATCTTGGCAGTTGACCAATATCCATAATGATAAAATTGTTTCACTACCTCTTATGAAAAAAGATCAGTTATCTTAGTCAAATACCAGCCTGTTCACAACCTTAGATTTAAGATAAACAAATACTAGAAGAAACTCCTTGCCTTCAGAAACAAACTCAAGATCTGGGGATTTTCTTTATGTACTATCTTAGCTCAGTTCTGCTTTTCAAGCCCCTGGTGAACAGTGTTATTTGAAAATGTTTCACTTCTATTAGGTCCTGGAGAATTCAGGCAACTCTGTATGGGGACTTTGAGTAGTCTATCATTGCCATGACAACCACATTTCACTGTTGGTTGAAATTCTAAAACTAGCAAGGGACAAGTCTATAGGGATAAATTGCATCCAGATACATTTATAGGGTCAAATGCTTTATTACTCTTCTGGCACCTTTTCCCTCTGCTGATTTTCATCAGTTCTGTTTGGTGGATCAGGTATCTCTATAGATTTGCCCTGATGACAGTGGAAAAATTTTCAATTTATAATCTCTCAAAGGAACAGAAAATTCATAAAGCAACACTGTAAAAAGGGGGATTTTACAGCAGCTTTACATATTTTGTAGCCACTTATTCTACATTGATCAGAGATAAGTTCCTGGAGCATAGGAAGTATTTTTTTGCCTTTGTCTTTATATTCCCAGTTATTAAGACAATATCTTACATGTAGTATGGGGCTTAAAAATGCTCATTTGCTCACTAAATGAATGAATTCAACCACTCAGTTAGTAAACTAGTAAACATTGAACTGTACTTGTCCTGCCCTATACAAGCGAATGGAATGCTCATAATTTAGATGCTTCCTCTCCTGGAAGTGTTTATTGCATGTAAACACTTTTGGAATCCCAAATTCTCCTTGGGCTTCCAAAGGCAGTATTTTGTTTAATTGAAGATGTAATATCTTGCATTTGTAATGCTGGAAGTTGCCATAGCAGTCCATAAAATGCTAAGATGTCTCATTTGACCTTGACAACAACTCTGTGATTTAGCAACTATGGGTATTTTTATCCTCATTTTAAGGATGAGAGAACTAAGGTTCAGAAAGGTTTGGAGAGATCCATGTTCACCATGTGCTCACATGGCAGCTAGGTGGGGCAGTGGTAGAATGCCAGCCCTGGAGTCAAGAAGTTTTCCTGAATTCAAAAGTGACCTGCTAGGTGTGTGAATATAAGTAAACCATGTTGGTTTTTGGTTTGTTGTCTCAATGACAAATTGAGATGTAAAATGAGATGGAGAAGGAAATGGGAAAACATTCCAACATCTTGGATGTCAAAAGGGATCACAGAGTCAGACACCACTGAAAATGACTGAATAAATGTTCACTAAACTTGCAAGTAGCAGTTCTAACCCCAAGTCCAGCACTCTGTTCTTGATACAATCAATATTCTTAGGCTGTCTTAAGTGACAAGAAGGAATATCAGTCAATAAATAGTTAATAAACACTTATTAAGCATCTATGTGCTAAATACTGTACCAAGAGCTTTATAAATATTCTTATTTAATCCTCAAAAAATCTTAAGGGTTAGGGAATATTATTATTCTCATTTTGTAATTGAGGAAACTAAGGTGGACAGAGGTGAAGAATCATGCCCAGGGTCACACAACTGGTAAATGTCTGAGGGTAAATTTGATCTCAGGTTTTTATGATCCTGTACTATATCCACCATACCACCAGCTGTCTCTCACTGCAGGATTCACAGATCAATGAGGGTGTTATTAGTTTCTGTTTACAAGAAAAATGAGGAGTTCAGAAAGCTTGTACAAATCCAGGATGTGTGAAAGAAGAGGGTATGGGAGTCTCTAAAGAACAGTAGTTATAATTCTTTGTCTATACTTGTTGATAACAGGTTTACAGATATAGAGGGATCAGGGACCCTAGAAGTCATCAGGTCCATCCCCTCATTTTACAAAGAGCCTTATTTACAAATGAGGTCAGTAAATGGTAACCAGAAGTTAGATTTGAATTTAAATTTGAACCTCTGACTCCAAATCAGATTCCTCTTTCTTTGCATCATGTTCCCTCCCTTAGATTAAAACATTAAAAAAGTTAAAACCTTGAGGGGAAAGGAGACAAAATTGAGCTCTCCTTGACAAGGGAGCTACATTAATACAGGGACTCAGTAAGACCTGTGTTTAAATTCTATCTTAGATACTAGTTGTGTGGCAAGTCATTTAAAATATAGATACCTATAGATAGGGTATATATAGATACCCTATAAATGTATCTCTCAGCTTCAGTTTCCTTATCCATAAAGTGGGAATAATGATAACACCTATATCATAGGGCTGGAAAAGTGAGATAACACATATATAAAGTGTTTTGCAAAATGTTAAGGTGCTATATAATGATTAATGATTTTAATATCAAATTGTTCAGAGAATGAGTTTTTGTTTTCAAGATTAAGAGCTTGTAGGTAAAAATAGATACTATAGTTATATTATATTCAGATACAAAGATGAAATTACTTTTATGGATGCCTTTCTTTCTTGAAAATGATAAGCATAAAGCCCATTAGGCAGCAAATTTGTTTAGCTTATCTGGAATCATACTGATGCCTGAAAGAGAATTTGGGGGAAGCATATACAATTTCAGTCATCTCAGTTCCAAGACTTCAGGCAGCCATGATTTCATAGATGAGGATCCTACTTTCTTAGCGTCAAGGCCTCCACAAATTAATAAATGGTTTCTGGTAGCCATCCTTCTGGCAGATGACAAATTCACAGTACATGTCCAGACTCATATTTAAAACCTTTCAGCTTGACAAAATCTGCTATTTAGTGCTCTTTGGGCATAGTTTCAAAGATATTCTATTCATCTCCAGACCAGGATGAGGCATTAGAGTAGGGCTTAGTGTGGGCATTAGGTATCACTAAATGTCTTCAATAAAATAAGTTTTTTGTCATTTTTTTAAATAGGTTCCAATATCAAGACTACTTTTGACACATCTAAACACTGATATTCAAACTTGCTGATCTAGATATTGTCTATATCACTATTCAATATTCCAAAAGTCTCAATGCAGTTTTAAACTGTAGTAACTGAAACTGTACAAAGATTTTCAGAATTACCTGTATATAGCACTTGCCCATTATCAAACACTATCACATTATTTCCTTTGGTCCTTAAAACAACTCCTGAAGCCAGATCCTATTAAGCTTAATTTTCTCTCTTTTATTTTATTTTTTAAAATAAATCTTAAAGGAATGAAATGATTTGCCACAGGTTACACAAGGAGATGATAGATGAAATTCAAATCTATAATTATCTCTTTCACATTGAAATTTTCTTTTTTCCCCCTTGAGGCAATTGGGGTTAAGTGACTTGCCTAGGGTCACACATCAGCTGCCCCACATTGAAACTTTCCCATCAAGTTTGGTATAGCATGGGTCAGCATAAGAAATTAAATAGGAATTAAATAGAAATTTAGGGGACTTTTGCAGAAGCCTCAGATGACACATGAAGTCTAGCAGGCAATACAGAAAATGTTTAGAAACTAAGAAATGCATAAAATATATGTATAGTATTATATATATGTATGTGTATATATATATTTGCAATAAGACACTGTAAATCTCCCTAAAAGAAAAAAGAAAAATTCAAACTTCTTCTTTGGTATGAAGGGATGGCTAAAAAGTTTTACACAGCTTTTTCAGATCTCAAGGACACTGACCCCTAGTACCTGTGATTGGGGAAGGGATAATTGCACTTTGTTGTTTTATTGTTGTTATTGTTTTTACTTCAGGGTTATTGTCACACCACCCTTGCTTCTCAAGGATAATAGGATTAAATAGAATGATATTATAAAAATGGGTTATTTAGGAAAAGCAAAAATGTTGGTATTTTATAATAGCAATGGCCATGCAAGTATATTTCTGCTAAAATTCAGAATATTTAACCTTCACTATATAAAGCCATGTGGACCTAGTTTCCTCATTATTAATTCTCTATCAGATTAGTGCTGTATTGCATATCATAAATCAATCAATAAACATTTATTAAACATCTAGTATATGTCAGGCACTACATCAAGTTCTGGGCACAATAATGTTTTATTGATCTCGTTTCTGTTCTTATTTCTGTGGTTTTTAAGAAGTAATGTTATTCCAAGGAAATAAGCAAAACTTGCACACTTCTGGATAGAGCACCAGCTCTGAAGTCAGGAGGGCCTGAGTTCAAATCTGGCCTCAGACACTTAACACTTCCTAGCTGTGTGACCCTGGGCAACTCACTTAACCCCAATTGCCTCAGCAAAAAAAAAAAAAAAAAAAAAAAAAAGCACACTTCAGCGACTATTAGAGATACTACAAAAAGTAGTGATATGAGGAAATAAGTGTTTCACATAGCAAACAATAAATGCTTATTTACTAATGAAGAAAAGAATGGTCATAAATGAAAAAATTATAAATAAAATAACAACTATCACTAATCCTTGCTAAGGAAAAAAAATATCTTTATGTCTCTGTTAGATCTAACAAAGACTATATAGTTAGTACCAGAAATTATCCTTAGTTCTGCATTTTAGTGAATACACATCCATTTAATAGCATATGTTCTTTTATCTCTTTTTCTATATTTTAATGTCATAGTTAGAGTTTGTGGTCTTGCCTAGATATGTGTGCATGTATATATAAAGAATGGGGTTGTTTGAAAGACTAACATATGCTTTGCATATGGCTTGGATTTCCTTTAAATTCCCATGCTACTGAAATATAAAAATATGGCATAATAAGAAACATAGCTTGCTGAAATTCAGCCCCATAGCTCTCTGTATGTGCACACAATTTATATCACATAACAAAAACTGCTAAAAAGAAAGGTATTTCAGGACATGCCCTATACTATTTTGTTAGTAGATTACTTCTTCAAAAAATACTCATGACTATTGATATGAATAATATTCTCAGCTCCTATGATCTGCATATTGACACAAGAAATTAGAGTTTAAGTCTATATTAGAAGGAAAAAGATGAGGAAATATACTCTACCCTTTCCTTTATGATATTGATGACAATGTATTGCATACATTAGCCAATGTGGTATTCCGCTTTGCTCAATCTGTTTTCTTTGTTAAAAGAGGCTTTTTTGGTGCTGTTTGAGATGAAGAGAGAAATATTTCTGGAAATGACTATGAAGTTTGAAGCAAAAACAATGATATGATTATGTCTTTTTTAATGACTTGGAAAGTATTGTTCTTAATCATAGCCATTTAAAAAGTGAGTAGAAAAAGCACTTGAATTGGGATTTTTAAAACTTGTTTGTTAGCTCTTACACAGGAGCCCCCCAAATTCTTTTTTTATTAAAACTTTTTATTTGCAAAACATATGTATGGGTAATCCTTCAACATTAACCCTTACAAAGCTTTCTGTTACAAATGCCCCCCAAATACTTACTCCTGTTTTACAAATTTCATAAGTTAAAACTGCACTAAGACTTTTGGGACATTTTGTACTTACAAGTACTTACAAGTTGTATAAATTTTGACAAGTTCCTAAAAATTCCAGACTCAGTTTTCTTATTTGAAAAGTGAAAAGAATAACAATAAGGAAAAATATAACAATGATAGTGATGATGAAATGCTTGCTACCTATTTCACAAAATGGTAAAGTGCTTCTTGCTCTGTAAAATTTCATATCATTTAAAAACTATTTTTACTATTTTAACTCCTGCAAAGGAGAAAGAATACAAATGAAATAAGCTTCAATGCCAGAAATATTTGTATATTTATTTGTTTGCTTGTTTTGTGGTAGAAACCCAGAATGATAAAACATCAACTAGGAATAAGAAGAATTAATAACTAGAGGGCTTAAGAAACACCTCTTTTAGTCTACAACTTTCCTAATATTCCAGTATATTCCAAAGAGTTGCTTATGCATTAAAAGAACCTGGCTCAATTCCTGCTAATTACTAATAGGATTTAGACCAATTTGGGTTTCAATAGGTGAGTATCTCTAATAGGCATTGTTACATAGTGCCTTTTTATGAGCTAGAAAATGACTCTATTTGATTTTACAAAATCCAAATTAAAATCCAGAGGAAATAATCATGTTTCTCTTCTTTCTTTTTTCTTTTTAAGCAATCTTGACACTGAAGAACTATGTGGTAAGTTCCTTTAAGAAAAATTAAGCCCCAGAATGTCAATACTTAAGTAGTTTGTTTGAGATGGGAAGGGGATAAAGGGTATAATGCTTTTGAATCACCTTTGGATAATATATGAATAAAAATTTTATAGATTAAGAACATACATCAATAAACTTCTTAAACTAATTTAGAAATTATATTTCCAAAGTTAATTTACATTTTGACACTATAAATTAAGTTTTCAAGGAGATATTTTGTAGAATTTGAAAAATTAAAATTTTATTTTGAAAAAGCAAAATATTTAGAATACCAGGTTAATAGAGATGAAAGGGGGAAAGTACTCCCACACCTTAAACTATATTATAAAATATCTGTCATCAAACCATCTAATATAGATTAAAAAGCAATCTATCAATAAGAAGAAAGTCCCCATAAACTCCAAAATTTTAATAGTAGAACATTTTTGTCATAGAAAAGAATTGGAGTAGATACTTATCAACTAGGGAATGGCTAAATAAATTGTGCTATATAAACATAATGGCATTCTACTATACCATAAGAAAGTGTATGTTTGGTGAATACAAAGAAACATGGAAAGATTTATGATATGAATTGATGCAAGAGTGAAGTAACCAGAGCCAAAAAAAAATACAATACACACAATGTAAATGGAAAGAACAACCTCACACCAAAAAAAAGTAAATGTGAATATATATATATATATATATGTATATATTAAGTTTGATTTGAATGAAGAGATCTGAGAAGACAGTTGCAACCTATCTTTTTTGTGGAAGGAGAAAGTCCATAGGTATCACACATTGCATATGTTTTCAGATTTTTTCAATGTATCAATCAGTTGTGCTGATACTTTTTACCCTTTAAAAAATGTTACTTATTACTTGTTATATGGAATGACTCCCTGAAGAAAAAGAAGGAAGGATACTTGGAATAATTATGATGATGTGAAAAACAGGAAGCATCAATAAAAATTTATTTTAAAAAAATAAAGAAAAAGAAGCTAAATTATGATTCACTAAAGTTATAATTTTTATAATTATAATTTTATGATTTTTTGCTTTAATTTTTACTAAAACAAATATTTTTGGTGACATTGTTGTAAGGGCTGAATTTCCTTTCATAGGAATTTCTTCATAGGAAGACAATTGTTACTGCAATTAGAACATTACTTTCAGAAGAGCAAATTCTCAACCAGTTTCAATAGGCTGTTAGTATTTAATAGAACTTCATTATCTTTTACCCTTAATGTGTTTTCCAAAGCTATACAATGCAATAGATTCTCTAAGTTATACTATCATAGATTTCAAACTTGAAGGTACCATTAGAGGTCAGCTGATCTATCAAAATACATATAAGGAAACTGAGGCATCATGTAGTGAAAAGAGTACTGGACTTTATAGAGGATCTAGGTTTCAATTTATTACCTGTATATTCTTGGGCAAATAATTTAACCTCTTGATTAGTGGATCCTCACAAATGAAATGAGATTGAACTAGATGATAAGTAAGGTCATTTCCAATTCTAAATCTATGTTCTATAGTTCCTCAGTTTTTACTGATAAAGTAACTGAAATGACAGTTTGCAAGAAAAAGAACCTAGGATTTTAAATTGGAATATTACAGTGCTTCTATTTATAAATATGATCTTTGGCAAATCACTTATCTGTATTTTAATTCTTTTATCTGTAAAATGAAGAGATTGAACTGGATAAGGACTGAGTCTCTCATTAAAATTTAATATTATTATCTGCCCAATAGCACTGGGATTTTGGCTGCCATTTTCAAAACAAATCAATCATTGGTCATAGTTAATTTTTTGTACAAATATACTCGCTGTGTCCTAACCAGTAGTACTGCCTCCATCTTTTTAATGAAACTACACTCAAAGATTATGGTAGAGGAAGGGGTATAATTGTGAGACTGAGAGTTTGATGATACTAAATATTAATTTGATATTCTTTGAATATCAATTCTCCTATATTTGAGTCATTCAAAAATTTATTTGCTTCATAATACTTTTTTGTTTGTTGTCCTTTAGTCATTTTTCTGTCATGTCTGACTCTTCATAACCCCTTTTGAAGTTTTCTTGGCAAAGACATTGGAATGGTTTGCCATTTACAGCTCATTTTACAGATGAAAAAAACTGAGGTAAACAGTGTAAAGTGACTTGCCCGGGGTAGCACAGCTAGTAAGTGTCAAAGGCCAGATTTGATTTCAGGAAGATGAGCCTTCTTGACTTTGGTTTGGCCCACTATATGCTGTATCATCTATCTGTCCACATTTTTTGAGCCTACTTTAAACACTGTATTGGCCCAAATATAGAAGATCCTTAAATATGAACTATCTCCCTAAAATAAATGTTTTGTTAAGAAATAACTACATAGGTATCTATTTATTTATTTTTATAAAGCTTTTTATTTACAAAACATGAGTGATTTTTCTACATTGACCTTTGCAAAAAACTTTTTTTTCCCCAAGCTTTTCCCCTCCTTCCCCCCACCCCCCACCCCTAGATGACAGGTAATCTAATACATGCTAAATAGGATAAATTATATGACAAATACAATACATGTATACATATCTATACAGTTATCTTATTGCCCAAGAAACATCAGATCTAGAAAGAGAAGAAGAAAAAACAACCTAAGAAGGAAAACAAAATGCATGGAAATATTCACAGAAAGCGTTAAAATGCTGTGTTGTGGTTCACACTCAGTTCCCTCAGGCCTCTCTCTGGATGTATATGACT